>JAUIMM010001115.1:447500-540000 GCA_031769625.1 Taudactylus pleione | reverse complement strand
TAGACAGATATGAGATAGACAGATACGAGATAGACAGATATTAGATAGATAGATAGATAGATAGATAGATAGATATGAGATAGATACATAGATAGATAGATAGATAGATAGATAGATAGATATGAGATAAATAGATATGAGACATAGATAGATATGAGATAGATACATATGAGATAGATAGATAGATAGATCTGAGATAGATAGATAGATCTGAGATAGATAGATATGAGATAGATATATAGATAGATATGAGATAGATAGATATGAGATAGATACATAGATAGATATGAGATAGATATATATGAGACAGATAGATAGATAGATAGATAGATAGATAGATAGATATGAGATAGATAGATAGATATGAGATAGATAGATATATAGATAGATAGATATGAGATAGATAGATATGAGACAGATAGATATAATTATAGATATGAGACAGATAGATAGATAGATAGATAGATACATTATGAGAGAGATAGATAGATAGATAGATATGAGATAGATTGATAGATATGAGATAGATAGATATGAGATAGACAGATATGAAATAGATAGATAGATAGATAGATAGATAGATAGATAGATAGATAGATAGATAGATAGATAGATATGGGATTGACAGATAGATATGAGATAGATAGATAGATAGATAGATAGATAGATACATTATGAGAGAGATAGATAGATAGATAGATAGATATGAGATAGATTGATAGATATGAGATAGATAGATATGAGATAGACAGATATGAAATAGATAGATAGATAGATAGATAGATAGATAGATAGATAGATAGATAGATAGATAGATAGATAGATAGATAGATATGGGATTGACAGATAGATAGATATGAGATAGATAGATAGATAGATAGATAGATAGATAGATTATGAGATAGATAGATATATGATAGACAGATATGAGATAGGTAGATAGATAATAGATAGATAGATAGATATGAGATAGATAGATATATGATAGATAGATATGAGATAGGTAGCTAGATATTAGATAGATAGATATTAGATAGATAGATAGATAGATTATGAGATAGATAGATATGGGATTGACAGATAGATAGATAGATAGATAGATATGAGATAGACAGATTTGAGCTAGACAGATATGAGATAGATAGATAGATAGATAGATAGATAGATAGATAGATAGATAGATAGATAGATAGACAGATATGAGATATATAGATAGATATGAGATAGATAGATAGATAGATATGAGATAGATAGATAGATAGATAGATATGAGATAGATAGATAGATAGATATGAGATAGATAGATAGATAGATAGATAGACAGATAGATAGATAGATAGATAGATATGAGATAGATAGATAGATAGATAGACAGACAGATAGATAGATAGATAGATAGATATGAGATAGATAGATAGATAGATAGATATGAGATAGATAGATAAATAGTTAGATATGAGATAGATATATAGATATGAGATATATAGATAGATATGAGATAGATAGATAAATAGTTAGATATGAGAGATAGATAGAGATAGATAGATAGATAGATAGATAGATAGATAGATAGATATGAGATATATAGATAGATAGATATGAGATAGATAGATAAATAGTTAGATATGAGAGATAGATAGAGATAGATAGATAGATAGATAGATAGATAGATAGATAGATATGAGATAAATAGATAGATAGATATCTTTGCCCATGCTGCTCCCCACCTCTGGAGCTATCTCCCTCTCCCCATCAGACTCTCCACCTCTCTATAATCCTTCAAACAGGCTCACAAGACCACTACTTCATCAATGCTTTACCTGCATCCTCCTGGCCTCCAGTGGTCTTCTCCGGGCTTCCCGATCAGGTGATCTCCCATACTGCACTGGGGCCCGATCACCTGATGACGGGGCCCCAGTGCACTGTGGGAGACCAGCTGACCGGTGTGGAGCCATCACCGGAGGCCCGATCACCGGTCCCTGGAGTCAGGTAAGGAAAAAAAAAATGTTTAATTTTTTTTTTCTTTTTTTTACAGCAATCAGCTTGCGGTCTGCTTAGACCACATAGCTGATTACTGGTACCGGCTCCCGCCTCTGCTCTCCCCGTTAGAGCAGAGTGGGAGCCCGGTAACCGGGGGAGACCCTGGATAACGCCACCTCCAGGTGGCGTTATTATCGCAGGGCTTCCCCCGGTATTTTTTTACAATTTATTTTTAGTAACTTTGGTCGGATCACATTTCCCATTACAATTATGGGAAATGCGATCTGCTTTACTAAAAATAAGTGATACTGGGGGTTGGAGTAGAATTTTACTAATTCTACTCCAATTGCCCTGTAATAACTACAGGTGAAACTAAAATAATGTGAAAAGGGTATGAGATAGATAGATAGATAGATAGATAGATAGATAGATAGATAGATAGATAGATAGATATTAGATAGATAGATATGAGATAGATAGATATGAGATAGACAGATATGAAATAGATAGATAGATATGGGATTGACAGATAGATAGATATGAGATAGATAGATAGATAGATAGATAGATAGATAGATAGATACATTATGAGATAGATATGAGATAGACAGATATGAGATAGATATGAGATAGACAGATATGAGATAGATAGATAGATAGATAGATAGATAGATAGATATGAGATAGATAGATAGATAGATAGATATGAGATAGATAGATAGATAGATAGATATGAGAGATAGATAGATATGAGAGATAGATAGATAGATAGATAGATAGATAGATAGATAGATAGATATGAGATAGATAGATAGATAAATAGTTAGATATGAGATAGATGGATATGAGATAGATATATAGATATGAGATATATAGATAGATATGAGATAGATAGATAAATAGTTAGATATGAGAGATAGATAGAGATAGATTGATATGAGATAGATAGATAGATAAATAGTTAGATATGAGATAGATAGATATGAGATAGATATCTATATATAGATAGATATGAGATAGATAGATAGATAAATAGTTAGATATGAGAGATAGATAGATAGATAGATAGATAGATAGATAGATATGAGATAAATAGATAGATAAATAGATAGATTGATAGATAAATAGATAGATAGATAGATAGATATGAGATAAATAGATAGATAAATAGATAGATGGACAGATAGATAGATAGATAGATATGAGATAGATAGATATGAGATAAATAGATAAATAGATAGATAGATAGATAGATAGATAGATAGATAGATAGATATGAGATAGATAGATAGATAAATAGATAGATAGATAGATAGATATGAGATAAATAGATAGATAAATAGATAGATATGAGATAAATAGATAGATAGATATGAGATATATAGATAGATTGATAGATAAATAGATAGATAGATAGATATGAGATGGATAGATAGATAAATATGAGATAGATAGATAGATAGATAGATAGATAGATAGATAGATAGATAGATATGAGATATATAGATAGATAGATATGAGATATATAGATAGATAGATAGATAGATAGATAGATAGATAGATAGATAGATAGATAGATAGATAGATAGACAGATATAGATGCTTAGGGTAGGGAGAATATCTAGCGATCCGTTGCAGTCCAACAAAGTAATTGCCAAAATCATTGATAATTTGTGGTACGGGGATATGACCTGTCTAAGGGCCGGATTCAGCAAGGATCTCAGGTGCTAAGGCGCACGCAGACGGCGATTGTTGCGTACTGCGCGTGCGTATGCATCGCAGTGCTCGTGCACGAAGGCCCCACTACGATCGGTTACGCAGACCCATCGCAGAGTGATTGACAGGAAGTACCGTTTGGGGGTGTTGATGGGGGATGGGATGCTCGGTGAAATGCAGGCGTGCCAGTGCGTTTGAACGCCGTTAGAGGGGCGTGCATAATTTAGCCACGGTGATGCCATACACAGCCTGAGCTCTCACTGCGTGCAGGAAGTTTAGCGATTTCTGAGTAAGGTCTGACCTTGTGTACTTGTGCGTGAGGCAGCAGAACTGTGTGAGCTATTGCTACCGCGATCGCATCTGCGATCTGTACTGATTCAGGCCCTAAGTTATGACGTCAAAAAATGGAGGTCCTGGAAATACCTAGGGAAGATGCAGGGATGTGCGCCAGGGGAGGGCTTTGCAGCGACATTAGCATAAAGCAAAAGACGAGTCTGCGTCCAACTCAGAATCAGGACCTTTATTTTATATTTATGTGGCTAGAAAGGATTTTATAGGGGTTGAAAGGTTATTTGAAAATTGAGCACTGTACAGTACGTCTGTTTATATCGGGAGCACTGGAGTGGAAGGGATGGCATTCCCCGCGTCCCACCCTAAGGGAAGTTAAGAAGAGCATTGTCCTTTTCAGTACGAGGAATGGCGGGACTATATATATATATATATTTATATATATATGTATATATATATATGTATATAGCAGATTATAGCGCCAAAGAGAGGTAGGATCGACAGATATGAGATATATATCTACCAGTTTTTGGAGTATCCCGTGGTAATAGGGTACCCGATTGTATAATAAATAACTTACAGACAAAGCGCTCCCCTTTGGTATGGGTGTCAGCTTATCAGTAGGGGTGAGCGGGTTTGGATTTCTGAAATCCGAACCCCCCCGAGCCCCCCCGATCCGAGGCAGATCCGAGTCAGGCTCGACTTTTCCCGCCTGACTCGGATCTGAAATCAAGGCAAAACGTCATCATCCCGCCTTCCGGGTCTCGCGGGTTTTGGATCCTATATAAGGTACCCGCGTCGGCGCCATTTTCTCACTTGGCTGTGGACAGTGAAGAGGGAGGGTGGGAGTTAGGGCTGGCTGGGCTGTGTAGTGTAGTGTAGTGTAGTGCAGAGTAGTGTTGTGCTGTGCTGTGCTGTGCTGCGCTGTGCTGCTGTTGTCCATAGGGGCTGTGTCCACTACTTCAAAGTCCATAGGGGCTGGCTGTGTTGTGCTGTGCTGCTGTTGTTAATAGGGGCTGTGTCCACTACTTCAAAGTCCATAGGGGCTGGCTGGACTGTGTTGTGCAGTCAGTTCTCCATAGGGGCTGTGTCCACTCCAAAGTCCTGTGCAGTGTCCCAGTCCTAAAGGTGTGCTGTAGTGTGGTCCAGGGGGTGCTCTGTCCATCAGGGGTGCTAAAAAAATAATATTTTTTCTGTGTTTGTGAATTGTGTGCGCACGTGCATCAACAAAGTAGTGCCAAGCGTGCGCCTGTGTCATAAGTAAAGGGCCGGCTGGCTTGACCGTTAAAGGGTGCTGTAACCCCCTAAGTACACTCCAGTCCAAACCAAAAAAAAAAATATTTTCTGTGTTTGTGAATTGTGTGCGCAGTAGCCGCACGTGCATCAACAAAGTAGTGCCAAGCGTGTGCCTGTGTCATAAGTAAAGGGCCGGCTGACTTGACCGTTAAAGGGTGCTGTAACCCCCAAAGTACACTCCAAACCAAATAACAAAATATATTTTCTGTGTTTGTGAATTGTGTGCGCAGTAGCCGCACGTGCATCAACAAAGTAGTGCCAAGTGTGCGCCTGTGTCATAAGTAAAGGGCCGGCTGGCTTGACCGTTAAAGGGTGCTGTAACCCCCAAAGTACACTCCAGTCCAAACCCAAAAAAATATTTTCTGTGTTTGTGAATTGTGTGCGCAGTAGCCGCACGTGCATCAACAAAGTAGTGCCAAGCGTGCGCCTGTGTCATAAGTAAAGGGCCGGCTGGCTTGACCGTTAAAGGGTGCTGTAACCCCCAAAGTACACTCCAGTCCAAACCAAAAAAAAAAATATTTTCTGTGTTTGTGAATTGTGTGCGCAGTAGCCGCACGTGCATCAACAAAGTAGTGCCAAGCGTGCGCCTGTGTCATAAGTAAAGGGCCGGCTGGCTTGACCATTAAAGGGTGCTGTAACCCCCAAAGTACACTCCAGTCCAAACCAAAAAAAAAAATATTTTCTGTGTTTGTGAATTGTGTGCGCAGTAGCCGCACGTGCATCAACAAAGTAGTGCCAAGCGTGCGCCTGTGTCATAAGTAAAGGGCCGGCTGGCTTGACCGTTAAAGGGTGCTGTAACCCCCAAAGTACACTCCAAACCAAATAAAAAAATATTTTCTGTGTTTGTGAATTGTGTGCACTGTGGCTGCACGTGCATCAACAAAGGAGCAGCGCCAAGCGTGCGCCTGTGTCCCATAAGTAAAGAGCCGGCTGGCTCATTTCTTAAAGGGTGGTGTAACCCACAAAGTGCACTACTCTCCAGCAAAAATAAAAAAATATTTTCTGTGTTTGTGTGCGCTTTAGCCGCACGTATATATATCAATATAACATAAATGGAGGACCAAACTTTCTCTGATAAAAATAAAATAGGGAAAGATCAAGAACCACTTCCTACTAGTGCTGTTGCTGCTGCTGGGAGTTGTTCATCATCCCAGAGAGGAAGTAGGAACACCACTACTTTTACTAAACAATTGACCCTCCAACAGTCCCTAGCGATGAGGATGAAGTACGACAGCAGTCATCCTGAAGCAAAACGTATAACTGAGGCCTTGACTGCTATGTTGGTGTTAGACGTGCGTCCGGTGTCCGCCATTAGTGCAGTGGGATTTAGACAATTGATGGAGGTAGTGTGTCCCCGGTTCCAAATCCCATCTAGATTCCACCTGCATCCTCAAAGCAGCAGCGACAAGCGTGCGTCTGTCTGTTAAAGGGTGGTGTAACCCTCAAAGTGCGCTCCACAAACAATAAAAAACTTCTTTTTTTTTTTTCTGTCTTTGTGAAATGTGTGGGCTGTAGCCGCACCTGCATCCTTAAAGCAGCAGCGACAAGCGTGCATCTGTCTGTTAAAGGGTGGTGTAACCCTCAAAGTGCGCTCCACGAACAATAAAAAAAATCTTATTTTTTTTTCTGTCTTTGTGCAATGTGTGGGGTGTAGCCGCACCTGCATCCTTAAAGCAGCAGCGACAAGCGTGCGTCTGTCTGTTAAAGGGTGGTGTAACCCTCAAAGTGCGCTCCACAAACAATAAAACAATTCCTATTTTTTTTTCTGTCTTTGTGAAATGTGTGGGCTGTAGCCGCACCTGCATCCTTAAAGCAGCAGCGACAAGCGTGCGTCTGTCTGTTAAAGGGTGGTGTAACCCTCAAAGTGCTCCAAAAAATAAAAAACTATTTTTTTAAAGTGTTTGTGACTTGTGTGCGATGTAGCCGCACGTGCATCCTCAAAGCAGCAGCGACAAGCGTGCGTCTGTCTGTTAAAGGGTGGTGTAACCCTCAAAGTGCTCCAAAAAATAAAAAACTATTTTTTTTATGTGTTTGTGACTTGTGTGCGATGTAGCCGCACGTGCATCAACACAGTAGCAGCACCAAGCGTGCGCCTGTGTCATAAGTCAAGGGCTGGTTTGGACATCTGGACCGAACTGAAGGACGTGCCAACAATTTCTGACAAGTCTACTTTCACTGCATATGATACTGTCCTCAAAGCAGCAGCGACAAGCGTGCGTCTGTCTGTTAAAGGGTGGTGTAACCCTCAAAGTGTGCTCCACAAACAATAAAAATATTATTTTTTTTTCTGTCTTTGTGAATTGTGTGGGCTGTAGCCGCACTTGCATCCTCAAAGCAGCAGCGACAAGCGTGCGTCTGTCTGTTAAAGGGTGGTGTAACCCTCAAAGTGCTCCAAAAAATAAAAAACTATTTTTTTTATGTGTTTGTGACTTGTGTGCGATGTAGCCGCACGTGCATCCTTAAAGCAGCAGCGACAAGCGTGCGTCTGTCTGTTAAAGGATTACATCGGTGACAGCATCCAAGTAAGCATGTCAGACAGTCCGTACCTGTACTGGCAGGAAAAAGAAGCAATTTGGAGGTCCCTGTACAAACTGGCTCTATTTTATCTGAGTTGCCCCCCCTCCAGTGTGTACTCCGAAAGAGTGTTTAGTGTAGCCGGGAACCTTGTCAGCGAAAGGCGTAGGAGGTTGCTTCCACAAAATGTGGAGAAGATGATGTTCATAAAATTAATTATCAACTCTTCCAGGGAGACCAGCCTCCAGAACGTACAGAGGGACCTGTGGTTGTGGATTCCAGCAGGGACGAATTAATACTCTGTGAGGATGAGGATGTACACAACACTGAAGAGGGTGAGGAATCGGTGGATGAGGAGGATGAGGACGACATCTTGCCTCCGTAGAGCCAGTTTATGCAGGCACAGATTAATTGCCAGCTTGTTTTGTGGGGGCCCAAACGAACCAATCATTTCAGCCACAGTTGTGTGGCAGACCCTGGCGCTGAAATGATTGGTTTGTTAAAGTGTGCATGTCCTGTTTATACAACATAAGGGTGGGTGGGAGGGCCCAAGGACAATTCCATCTTGCACCTCTTTTTTTTCTTTGCAGTATGTACAGTTTGGGGCCTAGTTTTTCAAACTGCCACCATCCTGTCTGCCACTGCAGTATCACGCCTAGATGGGCCACGTGTTTGTGCCGCCCACTCGTGTCGCTTAGCATAGTCATCCAGCTACCTCGGTGCAACCTTTTGGACATAAAAACACTATTGTGAGGTGTGAGGTGTTCAGAATAGACTCGAAATGAGTGGTAATTAAGGTTATTGAGGTTAATAATAGCATAGGAGCAGAAAAACCTACAAATTCTGTGATTTTAGCTGTTTTTATGCTTTTTTTCAAAAAAATACAGATCCAAAACACAAAACCCAGAACCCAAAACACGGAAGGGTGGTTTTGGCAAAACCAATCCAGATCCAAAACACGAAGAAAGATCCAGATCCAAAACCAAAACACTAAACATGAAAAGTGGCCGGTGCACACCCCTACTTATCAGTAATATAAGAACAATGGTGACTTGTTGGTGAAAAATGTGTAAATAGCAGAACTGATAACAAGCGCTCATAAATTGCTAGTAAGTGCAATCTTGCAATACATGAAAAGGACAATAAATATAGTTATAAATATGAGAACACAATCTTAAACCTTGAGTATTTGTGCAAAAATGCCGTACATAGTGCAGAGCTTGTAAACGTGTGCAGAATAAAGTGCAATATTGTAAAATAATTAAATAAATATGTGTATAAAAAAAGAACATATAGAAATAAATGAATGCAGAAGTTTAGGAAGATATATTAAAAATAGGAATTTAATTATAACATAGATGTGCCCTATTAACAGGTAGGGCCATATACACACAACATAAAACATATAAAATACATAGGAATTGCCGCCAGTAGATGTTAAAAGCAGTTGGCATAAATAGTATATAAAAAAAAGGAGGGGTGATAAAAGGACGGAGGCTTATCTGTTAGTAAATATGGTAAGTTCGTGGAAGGTGGAACCAGGAGCACCTTATTCAGCACACGTTTACAAGCTCTGCACTATGTACGGCATTTTTGCACAAATACTCAAGTTTTAAGATTGTGTTCTCATATTTATAACTATATTTATTGTCCTTTTTATGTATTGCAAGATTGCACTTACTAGCACTTTATCAGCGCTTGTTATCAGTTCTGCTATTTACATATAGATAGATAGATAGATAGATAGATAGATAGATAGATAGATAGATAGATAGATAGATATTATATATATATATATATATGTTGAAATTGAGGCAAATCCCTGCTGCACAATCTCAGCATCCCGATTCCCGAGGATTTACGATGGAGGGACCGTATCAGATATCTCCTCAGCAGGTTCCTCCTGTTCTGGCCGCATAGTAGACTCTATAGACCTCTGTGAGGTCTGCTGTGCTGTCGGCTATACCAAGCTTCCGGAATGCGCATTAGCCATTGGAGGACTTGTAAACTATCACTCTGTCCTAACTCTTTCTAAATTCCCATCAAAATATGAATTTCAATGCAGTCTGTGATAAACAGAGACATATAGGAGCTGATTGAGGATGTGGGCTTGATGTAGGAGGGTGACCTACTCTCCCTGGAGTCCATTGGGACCCCTCAAATATCAGCCCCCTCATACATTATGGGAGAGTAGGCCAGCATGGTTTATGTTCTATGTCTGGATACAGACATTTAATGTGAGAGACAGCGAGTCTAGAACAGCATTCGGCCATGAGCCCCCTGTAATGTTTTCTACTCCCAACCGCCTCCCTACTATACAAGGGTCTGATAAGAAAGTATTGTATTCTGATCTGTAGCTGGAGGGGTGCAGGTGAGTGGTGTCGGGGAGATTTATAGCATCATTATAGAGGAAAATGCCTTATCTGGGAACCCAGCAGGAACAAAGGTCTAAGCCATTTGGAGCCGGCATGATCGCAGAGTGCAGAAAACCTTTCTGTACAACCTTTTAGGGGGTTAGGGTCCCGGTTGGACTTCCCGTTGGTGTACGTTGGACAGAACTTTGACATGGGGAGTCTTTTCTGGACCGTCCAGTGGATTGATTTGGATGACATCACATAATTTGGACCAAAACTTCACAGAATGGTAACACTGGATCCCAGAAGACATACTAGGGGGTTGAGGTTTGAGTCAGACCCCCTGCTGGTGTACACTGGGCAGAATTTTGAGCCTTCCACTAGATGGATTTGGATAAAACTTAACAGAGTGGTAACATTGGATCCCAGATGACATACTAGGGGTTTGAGGACCGGGTTGAACCTCCCATTGGTGTACGCTGGGCAGAACTTTGATCCAGGAGCCTGTTCTGAGCCTTCAATTGGATGGATTTTGATGAAAACTTCACAGAGTGGTAACATTGGATCTCAGAAGACATACTAGGGGGTTAGAGGTCCCTGGTCGGACCTCCCGTTGGTGTACACTAGGCAGAACTTTGACCCAGGGATGCTGGCCAGAATTTTGACCCAGTGAGTCTGTTTTGGGCCTTCCGATGGATGGATTTGGACAACAGCATATAATTTGGACCAAAACTTCACAGAGTGGTAACATTGGATCCCAAAAACATACTAGGGGGTTGAGGTCCTGGTCAGACCTCCCGTTGGTCTATGCTGGTCAGAACTTTGACCTGGGGAGCCTGTTCTGGGCCTTCCACTGATGGATTTGGATGACATCACATAATAAAACGTAATAACTTGAAGATTTAAACCTAGGCAATGCCGGGTACTTCAGCTAGTTGCAAATATATCCCTATATAATATAACTCTGTAAGATGAATAGTTTAGGAAAGCTGTACAGTAATATTGGTGGTACTGTGTCTATAAAGTAAAGAGCCATTAAATGAATGTGACCTGGAAGTTTGTGTTTACCCTCTTTTATCTATTGGAAGTTATACTCAGACATACTATGTAAGTTGGCCATCAGGAGGGAAATGAAGACGATAAATGACTCACCGTGCAGGAGGTGACCAAGGACCCCGCTATCAGTGCTTTCTGGATTATCTGGAACAGATTCTTGGGCGACTTTCCAGAGTTATACAGTTCACCAACGCCACCGGTGAAATCCTCCAGAGCTTCTAATGGGAACCCGCCCTTCAATGCTTCATACGAGCCATTGAGCCTGTGGGGAAACTCACATTCTAGAGTCAGGGGTGTAATGAACCGTGGGGGACTCGTTGCAAAAGTCCCAAAGGTTCCTATGATGGACAGTGCCCAGAAGAGGTGGCAGAGAGGTGCGGCTCCCGAAAACCATAGGTGGCAACAACACGGGGCTCAGCATAAGGGTCACCATAGCTGCTGGGCTCTGGAGCAGATGGGACCCATGTTTGGGGTGTCAGTAAGCCTGAGAACACTGATGAGGGTTTATCCCAACACATAAAACAGTGAAACATTTTATCCACATGAAATAACAACCACTAAATTCACATTAAATCTGTGAGATAATATAAATATAACTCATACATTATAATTGTGATGATGTTCTCCCCTTACATATAATTGTGGAGCCAGAAAAGCACGGTTACAGGAAACGCGCTGGTCGTACTATACTGTATCTTATTGTTCTGTATCAGCTAAAGGTCCATCCAGACTGCGGCCCAGATGCTGAGAGTGTATAAAGACAAGGCCGGGGGCGGGATTCAGCAAAGAAAGACATGCGGTCAAACCCCCGAAAACTCCATTCTCATATGCATCAACCCCCGGAATACAATACTTTCTGTAGCTTTGATGCGATGGGTAACGCCATCTTCCAATGGCTTTGCCCAATAGCAGTCTATGGGCTTCTATTCGCGACGCACCCCCGGGAGGGATCCAATCGAATCTCTCCCAGCACCCCCCGTGGCACACGTCCTTCTGTGTATGTGCAGATGGTCGCCAGAGGGAGATCTGTCCTTTGTTATTTTATTCATGCGTAATTAACGCCGGCATGCATGAAAAGACTGGCGAATGCGATGAATCCCGCCCCAGGTCCTAATTAATCTGATTCTTGTTTCTGTTCAAGTATATATATACAGAGACTAGCGCAGGTACTGCTGTCCTATCAGATCCGGTCATACTTACCGACTTTGCTGTCCCCTCCTCCTGGCAAAGAGGGGGGCGTGACAGCCGGGAAAGCGGGCGTTGTGGGGGGGCGTGGTGGCACGATGGTTTCACTGAGGCCCCACCCCGCGCTATACAGTGCTGAGAAAACAAGCATTGTATAGCGGGGGGCGGGGCTACGGTGACGCGATGCACCGCGAATTGAGTAATTGGACTCCCCTGATTGCCTACTTTGCTCTGTAAGTGGGCGGCCGCAGGGGGATGCGCTCAGGTGGAGGGGAGAGGGGGGGGGGAGTCTGGCAGTGCGGGAGACTTGACTACTTTTCCAGGTGGCCGGGAGTGCCACCCGAAGTTTGGGAGCCTCCCGGCCATTCCAGGAGAGTAGGCAGTTTGCTATGCAGAGACGGGCACAGTACTGATATTTCCGCAGGGTGACGCTTTCTCTGTTCTGTACATGCATCTTATTCACTCTGCGTCACAATGATGTACCGTCGCCGCTCGCTGTGAGGATTTCTACGCAGATTGATTGACAGCCAGGGGGCACTTGGGGGGAGGGGGGGTGGTGACATAAACACAGGCGTCTCGCAACAGTTTTAAGGGCGTGTCTCAGCCTGCGACTGCGATCTCATAAGTGGTTGAGAAGGCGCGGCGTCTTGCGGCGGCCATTCTGTGTAACCACAGGGTTACTCACGACTTCTATAAACGACTAATCTGCGCCCAATGCTGCGTCTCGGGGCGTCGGTGGGCATCTCAATACAAATCCCGGCAGCTGCATCGTTTGCATATTTTCGCATAGCCACTGCGTACAAGAGGCAGTGGCGACAGGATGTGCGTCCATCTCTGAATCAGGCCCTCAGTTCTAAGAATGAGACATCGCTCTCCGCTGACTTACTTGGCGTAGGCCTTTTCCAGGAGGGCGCTCCAGAATTCGTTCGCAGTCGTAGACTTCACAAACAGCAGCTTCCCCTTCTGGGTGGGCAACCGATCATCCACAACCACGTCCACCCAGTCCCCGTACTGCCAGAACTGGGAGAAGCAGGTGACATGTTATTATTATAGAGACTTCCCGGCATATGACAATTGTGTCTCTACGGAGTCAGACATCTTGCGGCTGCTGCGGGCTGAGCGCTACGCCAGTTAGTGTTGCCCCATCTCAATGCGTATTCCCGCAGCCCCGTGTGCAGATATATGTGCCCGCACAGACTTACATGATCTGCCCATTTATATCTGCCTACACCTGTATGGGTGTGATGGGGTATACCAGCATAGACCGGGTACCAGGCATGTTCGCAGACCAGGAAAAGAGACTCATATACACTTGAGAAAGCCGTATTGCCCAAAGGTGGTCAGGGGCAGGTGCTAAGTTATGTTATTGGTTTACAACACTGGTGCAAATCTGACGTTACTGTGGCTGAGGTGCGCCTGGCGCCTACCCTCCAACATGACCCCTTCCATCAGGTACAAAATGCTCTGTTCCTGAACTTCCCTCTTAATTAATGATAGCAGTCACCTGTGTTGAACTAGGTAATTGATGAGACAGGTGTTTCAGCTCAGGTGTCTGCAATCATAAATTAAGAGGGAAGTCCAGGAGCAGAGCAATTTGTACCTAATGGAACAGGTCATGTTGGAGGGTCTGCTGGAGTATACCAGGTGCAGGCGCTGCTGCTGCTGCTGACATAAAAGCATCTTGGGCTCTGGATAAGGACAGAAATTCACTATTTTTGCATATACCTTTTATTTTTCCCCTAATGATTAATTAGACACTTTAATTAGCTTAATTTGGCCAATAACGACATGTCATTTTTGGAGGTATATTGGGGTGCTGTATGGATGGGACAGGTATATGGGGTTGCTGTATGGGACAGGTATATGGGGTTGCTGTATGGATGGGACAGGTATATGGGGTTGCTGTATGGATGGGACAGGTATATGGGGGTGCTGTATAGATGGGACAGGTATATGGGGGTGCTGTATGGATGGGACAGGTATATGGGGGTGCTGTATGGATGGGACAGGTATATGGGTATGCTGTATGGATGGGACAGGTATATGGGGGTGCTGTATGGATGGGACAGGTATATGGGGGTGCTGTATGGATGGGACAGGTATATGGGTATGCTGTATGGATGGGACAGGTATATGGGGGTGCTGTATGGATGGGACAGGTATATGCGGGTGCTGTATGGATGGGACAGGTATATGGGGGTGCTGTATTGATGGGACAGGTATATGGGGGTGCTGTATGATGGGACAGGTATATGGGGGTGCTGTATGGATGGGACAGGTATATGGGGGTGCTGTATGGATGGGACAGGTATATGGGTGTGCTGTATGGATGGGACAGGTATATGGGGGTGCTGTATGGATGGGACAGGTATATGGGGGAGCTGTATGAATGGGACAGGTATATGGGGGTGCTGTATGGATGGGACAGGTATATGGGGGGTGTATGGATGGGACAGGTATATTGGGGAGCTGTATGGATGGGACAGGTATATGGGGGTGCTCTATGGATGGGACAGGTATATGGGTGTGCTGTATGGATGGGACAGTTATATGGGGGTGCTGTATGGATGGGACAGGTATATGTGGGAGCTGTATGAATGGGACAGGTATATGGGGGTGCTGTATGGATGGGACAGGTATATGGGGGGTGTATGGATGGGACAGCTATATGGGGGAGCTGTATGGATGGGACAGGTATATGGGGGTGCTCTATGGATGGGACAGGTATATGGGGGTGCTTTATGGATGGGACAGGTATATGGGGGTGCTGTATGGGACAGGTATATGGGGGTGCTCAATGGATGGGACAGGTATATGGGGGTTGCTGTATGGATGGGACAGGTATATGGGGGTGCTGTATGGATGGGACAGGTATATGAGGGTGCTGTATGGATGGGGGAGGTATATGGGGGTGCTGTATGGATGGGACAGGTATATGGGGGTTGCTGTATGGATGGGACAGGTATATGGGGGTGCTGTATGGATGGGACAGGTATATGAGGGTGCTGTATGGATGGGGGAGGTATATGGGGGTGCTGTATGGATGGGGAAGGTGTTTCACTAGTAAGCCACGGCATGTGTCATGCCAAACAGTTTTGTAGCAAATTTGCATGTTAAAGCTGGGTACACACTGAGCGTTTTGTACCCGACCTGACGGGCTGACATATTGGATCCTGGGTACACCATACTTGCCTACCCTCCTGATTCGACCGGGAGCCTCACGAAAATTGGGCACTGCTCCCAGCCCCCTGGAAAGGCAGGCAAGCCTCCCAGTCCCCGATGACCCATCTGTCCCCCCCCCCCACGATTACAGTATAAACCCTGGCAGCAGGGGGGCTGGTGACGCGATTCACGCTGAATCGCGTCAGCGTGCCCCCACCCCCTTCTTCACAATGCCATTAATCTTGGCATTGTAAAGAGGGGGCCACGATGACGCAAGCACGCTGTTATTCCCATGATCCGCCCCCACTGACGTGTCATTTGCCGGTCCACTCGCCCTTTTTGACGCGACACCCCCTCCCCCAGAAGGAGGGAGCTAAAAGTCGGCAACAATGGGGTACACATGAGAACAATGTAATGAACAGCGGAACGGTCTCGTCATTAACATGCATGGAGCAGCAAGCGCTATGGTCAGGTCTGACGTGCAGCACATTGCTAGCCTTACACGTATTACCTTGAAGTGGAAGATTCCTGCGTAGTTTGTGTCAAAGCTCTGATCATTGGGAACGACCCGATACAGCAATTCCTCATTCAGGGTGAGCGACGCAACAGAGCACAGGAACCAGCAGTTACCTGGACACAGAGACAGTACAGGGTATCAGGGTGACGCCGTTCTGCCATCGATCAGGACTAGAGTCCTCCCTCATGCACAGGACGAATGGTGATAATGAGGCGCTGCCCTGTGTACATTGCCGGAGGAAGGACCCAACTTTCATATATTATCCTACTAACCGGGATATAATATAACATGGGTGATATAACAGGAGTGCTATAAATTATTTACTTTTATTAACCTTTAGTTATATAGTGCCAGCGTATTTCTGTATGCTTTACAATTGGGAACACAGTAAGAAATGAATAGTTCAGCCTTCCTGCCCAGCTTTGCTGATGTGGATAATAGAAAAAAAACCTCCAAATTGGGACTGTCTCACCTAAATGGGGGCAATTGGGAGGAATACATGACTGTCTTGCAACAGTTTTAGCATGGTCAAATAGAAAAACTGTGGCAGGGCATGCTGGGATCTGTAGTTCTACAACTGCTGGGGGGGGGGGCGCTTATTGCCCACCCCTTATGATTACAGTTGGATCTGGCTGGAGTAACCCTTTAATTACTTACCTAAAGATCCTTGCCGTACATCAGCACGATTTGCGCCCTCGTTAATGAAGTGTGGATTGGGTTTTATTTCCTGCAAGAGATTAACCACGAAGACAGACAATAAGTATCCAGCCTCTACACCCCTGCCAAGTGTCTCTGATTTCCAGGGACTGTCCCATGATTTAGAGATACGTATGTCCCTAGGACTGTCCCTGGTTTACAATATTAATTATTACCCAACCGAACAATGCAATTCCTATTATTCTGTCTAATTTATGCAACTTTCACTGTCTATTTTTATTTTCTTATTATTATTATTATTTTATTACCAGTTATTATATAGCGCACACATATTCCGCAGCGCTTTACAGAGAATATTTGGCCATTCACATCAGTCCCTGCCCGAGTGGATCTTACAATATATATTCCCTATATGTGCGCACACACACCTATTCTAGGGTTAATTTGTGTTGGGAGCCAGTTAACCTACCAGTATAATTTTGGAGTGTGGGAGAAAACCGGAGTACCCGGAGGAAACCCACGCAAGTACAGGGAGAATATACAAACTTTACGCAGGTAGGTACAGTATATTTATTGGAAGACAGCTATGTGAAATGGCAACAAGTATAACTAAGCTCAGTAAGCATGTCAGGATGGTGGGTGTAATACGAGATACGTTAAGATTACCGTTGCCGCAATCCCGACACTTATCAGAATGCCGACGCCAGAATCCCGACACTTATCAGAATAACAACGCCGGCATCCCAACACTTATCAGAATGGCGACACCGGAATCCTGACACTTATCAGAATGGCGACACCGGAATCCCGACACTTATCAGAATACCAACGCCGCAATCCCGACACTTATCAGAATGCCGACGCCAGAATCCCGACACTTATCAGAATACCGGCGCCGGAATCCCATACCCATCCCGTGTAATACACAATGAGAGATCATATTACATGTAACGCGCAGATTTGCTCTAACTCAGCTCCTAGAAATTATTTTAAAATATTGGCAACGGTGCTATTTATTCCGAATTTACAGTGTTACGACAGCAGGACTAGTATTGCGCAGTAATAATATTTGGTACCATAACATTGTGACTGTACATATGATGCGAAAAGTTTCTAAAAGTGTTTGAAAGGCAACACAGTACTGTATGTTCTATAACACCAATCAAGCACCTAAAATACACTAAAATATTATATATTATCATAATATTTATTATTAATAATAATTTGATTACACATACAGTATTTATATATACACATACATACACACACATATAACATATATTTAAATACTTGATGTAAGCCCAAATATTCAATTAATAATGTAAAGAAAGGTTTAGTAAATATAGGGCTCGATCCTATTTGGAGTGTTCTTTGCAGCACAAGTAAGTGAGGCCAAATGCCGCACTTACGGTACCGCCGCACTCGCACAGCAAAAATGTGCACATACAGGGTAAGATAAGGCCGCGAGGCAGGGCTGATAGTACACCGTTAAATGGCAACTCGCCCGCTTCGCTGCTAAATGGATTGAGCCCAAAGAATTAGCCGACATTATTGTATCATTGTGTAGACCATACCTGAGATTTATCAAATCTTGGAGAGAGATAAAGAACAACCAATCGGCTAACACCTGTCATGTTACGGGTTTATAAAATGACAGGTACTGATTGGTTTGTACTTTATCTCTCTCCAGGCTTTGATAAATCTCCCCTAATTAGTTGGAGCAATTTAGTTTACAGCACACCTGGGACCTGATTCAGACCCGCTCCCCAAGGCGCGCGCGCTCTGAGCGATTTTCGCCCATCTGCGCATGCGTATAATTCGTAGTGCTCGTGCGCAAGCCATTCATTGCGATCTGATTTTGGTAGCTCGTAAGCCACTATCATGTCGCTGCTTGGAGTGACAGATAGCGCCATTTGTGGGTGGTAAGGTGCTTGTGAACGGGGGAGTGGATGTGCGAACGCAGGCATGTCTGCCCGCCAAAACGCCGTTTAAAGGGCATGCATAATTAGCAAAGTAGCGTCATTGTACACGTCACCTGCATGTATTTCAGCCAGCGCTGATCGCTGTACTTGCGGAAGGCTAAGGCAACCCCAAGGGCTGCGAGCAGCTCCGATGGTCCCGATTAATCCTTCATTTCCCGGAGATGACATGTGTTGCGAGTGGCTTCATTTAAATATCCGGCCCCTTTTTGCCAGCGAGCGATCGCATCTTGGGAGCGGGTCTGAATGAGCTCCCTGGGACGGGCATGTTTGCCAGTCCTGCATAGTAAAATGCTTGTATACAGCACAATCTACAGTTATCAAGATTTGTATACATTTTTATGGCACAGTTACAGTTACTAGTAGCTGTCTGAAATATTATCATAGTTATTATTATATTAGTATTATTGTCTGAAATAATAATCGCAGCCTTACCTTGGGTCTTTTCCACACAAGCCCTTGGACTTTTTCTGAATTTGGTCCCAGATCCTTGACCCCCAGCGATGACTGGCTGGCAGGGAAGGTTAGATCTTCGTATAAAGTGCCAGATGCCAAACAACATGCCCTCAGCTCTTCATAGTCCTGGTTTAAATATTTTACTGGGTTCTTATTGGTTCCAAAACCCAGGGCTGCAATCTTGTCCTTGGCTAGGTTAGCGGCAATGCTCGCCATAGTGTGCCTGCACTGTCTACAAGAGCAGAGGGTACACTGTGACAGATGCTGTACTGTATATATAGGGAGGAAATGCCCTGAGGACAAAAGGGAGGAGGCCACACAAGGGGAGGTGTACAGTAGAGGACTCAGGAATGAATGGAAGGTGTGATAGAGGCTGTCACTGAGAAAGTTGTCACATGCTGAGTAACACAAGAGTGTTTATGTCACTCAAGGCCGTAACTAGGGTAGTGCGACCAGTGCCATGGCACAGGGCACCGCAGGGCAGGGGGTGCTGTTTGGGCCTGTCAGTTTTCCTGTTTATTATCATTCTCGCTTGTAGCTTCCTCTTCTTTTATCCCCAGCATCTCCTGGCCTCCCCTATCTCTTCCCTGGTCCTTCCCCATAAGGCCATGGCCCTCTCTCAGGTGCACTATATTATGTCCCTATTTATCCCCAGCATCTCCTGGCCTCCCCTATCTCTTCCCTGGCCCTTCCCCATGAGGCCACGGCCCTCTCTCAGGTGCACTATATTATGTCCCTATTTATCCCCAGCATCTCCTGGCCTCCCCTATCTCTTCCCTGGCCCTTCCCCATGAGGCCATGGTCCTCTCTCAGGTGCACTATATTATGTCCCTATTTATCCCCAGCATCTCCTGGCCTCCCCTATCCCTTCCCTGGGCCTTCCCCATGAGGCCATGGCCCTCTCTCAGGTGCACTATATTATGTCCCTATTTATCCCTAGCATCTCCTGGCCTCCCCTATCTCTTTCCCGGCCCTTCCTCATGAGGCCATGGCCCTCTCTCAGGTGCACTATATTATGTCCCTATTTATCCCCAGCATCTCCTGGCCTCCCCTATCTCTTCCCTGGCCCTTCCCCATGAGGCCATGGTCCTCTCTCAGGTGCACTATATTATGTCCCTATTTATCCCCAGCATCTCCTGGCCTCCCCTATCCCTTCCCTGGGCCTTCCCCAGGCGGTCATGGCCCTTTTTCAGGTGCACTATCTTATGTCCCTATTTAAAAAATGAGGGGGGGGCGCCGATGCTCTCTCTGGCACAGGGCACCAAAAAGTTTAGTAACGGCTCTGGTGCCACTTATCTAATCATTCTGTGTGTTTCTCCCAGGGTTGGGACAATACTGTGCACAGTGACATTGTACATACTGACCATGAGTGGTAAGATTTACCTTTTTGAATTTTGGGTGTACTACTGGTGATGGTGATAGCAGAGTAATGATACACTCCAGAGGGTTCTTTTAGTGGTCTATTTACTAAGCAGTGTTAGGAGACGGAGTTATAAGGTGCCAGCCAATCAGCTCGCAACTGTCATTCTTCAAACACAGCCTGTGAGATGGCAGTTAGGAGCTGATTGGCTGGCACCTTTTCTCATTTCACTCTGGTCTCCTAACACTGCTCAGTAAATAGACCCCTAAGTCACGGAACCGCTCAGTACGTAACCAGTGGGGTGGTTTTGTTAGCAGTAATGTGACTGGACAGCCGTACTCACAGTTATAAGCGGGAAACGACGAACGATATTTTTAATGAAAATTCATAGAAAGTAGAAACATTAAAAAAAATCCACTCCCTGAATGATGTCATGCAATATTGTTCGTCGTTCGCAAAATCGGTCATGTGTATTTGTCAACGCAGCCCCAGGGATAATCTTTTGTCTTTCATCGTTAGAGAAAGATCTGCTAATGGATAGGCCCCTATGCACATACAGACGATTGGATGGAGAGTTCGTCCTAGACCATGTTTCAGCACTGAATAGGTTATGGTCCCAATCCTTTCTTTCGCTCCTGTACAGTCCCCCATGAGCCTCTTACCTACAGGCAGGCTGCCGCTGTGCTGTGCTGTGAACACAGGGCCTGATTTAGACCCGTTCGCTATCTGCGTACGCTCGCTGGATGCGTATGCAAATGTTCAAAAGTGACGCCATGGGAAGCGAACGCTCGCCAAGGCATAAGCACGCCCACCATGTCTTAGCGAGTGGCCACTTTGTGTATGCGTACGCCCAATCGCACAGGCAGAGCCGCCCACCAGCAACACGTCATCTCCAGGAAGTGTATTAAAACATTGGTACATCGAGCACCATCGGATGCTAACGCAGTGCTTGCGGTTGCTTTACCCTACCGCAAGCATTGCGAGGAAATCAGTGTAAAAAAAAGGCAAGTGATGTGTACTATGGCGCTGCCTGTTAATTATGCACGCCTCGAAAACGGCGTTAGAACACTCAGGCACGCCTGCGTTCGCAAATCCAACCCCCCGGTTTTACTGGACTGCCCCTGTCACCATCCACAAACGGTCTCTTCTGTCACTCACTCTGCTGGGCTGGCTGTGCTGGGCGAGCGAGCGGTCTATGATCGCATTGTGTAGTTCGCGCACGCGCAGATTAGCAAACATCGGCAATAGCGAGCGCACTGCTGATAGCGCCCGGGTCTGAATCAGGCCCAGAGATCAGAGATCGGAGGTGATAGGGGAGGGCTGCAGTATCCGTGACAGTGAAAGTTATTTATTTGGGCACAGCAGCACCACACATCTCCTGCACAAGCCAGGCACCGAGTGCTGGGGACTTTTCCCGAGAACCTGGGGGAGGGGGCTGCTGAAAGTTCAGCTCATGGTGCTGCAGTTTACACAGTTGGGGCCTGATTCAGAGCCACTCGTAAGCGGCCGCTCGTTCGCTCCGAGCGATGTTTGCCCAACTGCGCATGCGTACGGATCGTTATACTCATGCGCGAACCAGTCAGTGGGGTCGAAATTCATGTGCTCGCAAAATAGCGAATGCCTGATAATTTGAGTGACAGGAGGAGGCGTATGTGGGTGGTAACAGGGGAAGGTGCTTGAAAACGGGGAGTGGAGATCCGATTGCAGGCGTGCTTAAAGGTCAAAACGGGCGTTTTATGGGTGTGCATAATTAATACAGAAGCGTCATTGACCACGTCACTGGGTTATTTTTATAGCCAGAACTGCTCGCAAAATTGTGGTAGCAAAAACCAACCACAAGAATAGCGAGCAGCTCATACCCTGTTCGATGTACTAGATTAATCTAATAAATAGCGGACATGACGTAGGATGCGAACGGCCAGGGGGCGTAGTTTCCCAAAAAACGACCGCAAGTTTTGTTCGCTCGTTCAGACCTAGAGGCGTGAACAGACCGCAAACAGCGAACGGTTCATTTGAATAGCCACCCCTATTTTCTGGACGAGCAAGCGCTAATTGCGTCCGGCTCTGAATCAGGCCCTTGATCATGTACTAGCAGCAGGTACACTCCATCCTCTCTAGTCTGCACACCATGTACTCCCTGCCCTGCCTCACCCAGGTAAGTGGCTGCAGATATGGGCACCCGGCCATTGCTGGCACATGGCTACTGTCATACACACACGACGGGATATAATAACACTAAAATGTGGTCAAAACTTAAATGTGCATTATTTGGAGCTTGGACCGCATTTCCCATATGTACAAAGTTCCGGAAAGCAAAACTTTGTGGAGCTTGTGCACGATAGGCGACATCAACGTGGATGGCATTGCCTATAGGAGCCTTTGGGCTTCTTTCTGCAGAAATCCCCAGAAAGGCTCCCTCCATTTCTTCGAATGCGCTGGCCGCCTGTCCTAAACCTGAAAGTCATAACTTCTGCATGGGACAGCTCTTATCGTCAGTGCTGTCCTGTGCACAAGTAATCGTAAGAGGGTGGGGGTGCTCCCCCGGGTTTGTGAGTCCTCGGCTGCGGTGCCAGTGTACTCGGACACTTACCTCCTGACTCCCAGCCTCTCACCTTCAGGCCACCGGGTGCACCCGTCGCGGGTCCTGGAACACAGGTGGGACGCGGACAGTTACGAACGGGGTTTTCACTCCTGGCCCTGGAAGAGAACAATGTGCTGAGGCGGGGTGACCTCCACTGGGATCGGTGGATGGTCATCATTGGCACTTTAGGCCTCAGACTGGCTACACCTACGTGCCAAGCACAAGGGTGTGCCCCAAACGAAAATGCCCGAAAGGGAAATGGGTAACACATGACACAAACAGCAAAACACAGTTTGCGCTCACCGAAAATAATCTTGTCCCTTTGCTGGACTGGTCCTGATCTCAGCAACTGCAAACAAACACAACAGCAAGAGCCCAACACAAGACCCAATACAATAACAGATGCCTTACCACAGCCTACCTTTAATGAGGGCCTGACTGTGGGAGATACAGCGACTTACCACAACCTACCTTTGATGGGGGCCTGACTGCGGGGGAGAACCAGCACGGTCTAGCTTTAATGGGGGCCTGACTGCCTGACCTTTTTCTATGATGCCTCTAGGGCCTTCTTTCCTTATGTTCCTGCGGCCTAACCTGACCTACCAACGTCCAAGGCCTAGCGCTGACACTCACAATGATCACGGCCTAGCGCCAACAGCAACAATCCCTATAGCCTAGCCTGACTTGCCCTCGTCCAAGGCCTGGCGCCGAGCTACAATGCTCATGGCCTAGCCCCGAAAGTAACTACTATAATGATCACGGCCTAAAACCGAATTAACATGCCCACGGCCTAGGGCCGAATTAACATGCCCGCGGTCTAGCACCGATTTATGATGCCCAAGGCCTAGTGCTGAACCCTGATGGTCTAGGGAGGTGTGCGGGCTTACCAGTCCTAGGGTCTTTGGTTGAGGTAGGAGGGCCCTGATTCAGAGCGAGCACTGGTCAGAGCGTTCGGCTCTGAATCAGGCCCAGAGTGCGGACCGGGAAGGGCTGCGGAAGAAGATGCCGCAGATTTCTGACAAAGCGGGACCTGTAAAAAAGAAGAAAATAGTGAATGTTTTCAGCATATTTTCAATCAAGATCAATTTAAAGACAAATGGATCAGTATCCAAGTGGTTGTTTTTTGGTCTTCTGAAAAACATGACGAAATTCAATTAGGCACGGGATTTGCCACGCAGTGAATTGCTCTGGGATGCACGTCTGGCTCTATTCAAATAATCGCCATTTTTCCCATGCAGTATAGATTCCGCCCCCAAAGTGCAGAGTTTGCATTTTAACTCAGCTGCAAGGAAAAATCCTGCCCCTGCGGATTAGTGCGCTGGGCAGCTCATTCAGACCCGCTCACTAAGATGCAAACGCTCGCTGTTGCCGATGGTATACATTGTGCATGCATTGTGCGCATGCATATATATCGCAGTGCGCGTGCGCTTACTTTAGCAAAATTTCACAATGCGTTCGCTCACTGCGCACAGACAGCCCAGCAGTGTGAGTGACAGGGGAAGTCGTTTGTAAGTGGTAACAGGAGCTGGCCATTAAAACAGGGGAATGGGGGTGCAAATGCAGGCGTGCCTGAGCATCTCAGCGGCGTGTTAGTGGTGTGCATAATTAAAAGACAGCGTCATAGTACACGTCACCTGGCTTGTTTTTACACTGAAGTGCTCGCAGTGCTTGCGGCAGGGTATAGTCAACCTCAAGCGCTGTGATAACATCCGATGTACCGATGGTTGCATACACTTCCTGGACATGACGTGCACAAGTGGGCGTCTTAGGACAGGCTGGTGGGTGTCTGCATACACTATGTGATCGCGCACTAAGAAATACTGGGTGTGCTAATGCATTTCTGTGCTGCAGCACTACCTACACAATTTGCATACACATCGTGCGAGCGGCTCTGAATCAGCTCCTGGGTTCCTGCAGCTAATTGAATCGAGCAGCATGTCCAATTAGCTGTGGGGTAAACCCTGCACCTAATTGAATTCCCCCCATTGTGTAGTTGATGTATTTCTTTTTTAACGCATGCTTATAGTATAATCTTGTTGTTTTGTCACTACATAAAATTGTTTTCATTTGCTGTATTTAAAATATGATCAAGAAACAGCATCAGTGTACCATTAATGTTGGCTTGTCCTTGGCTCAGTAGAGCTGACAATATAATATAGCACATACTGGGGTAAGGATGGCACAGGTTTAGCCAGCTCATCTCCATGGAGCTCAGATTTTGGGTATCTCACTAAGGGGTCTATTCATGTAGAACATGAAGTGGCTACTGAAAAATATCACTATATATTGCATCACATCCATGTTTAGTAACCATTCATGTACACTTACCTGCCCGGCGTCTTCGGGCGCCTGGATGCAGTGAGAATACAGACATATCGGAAACCTGATATGCCTGCTTGTCACTGCGCATACGCTGGCGTCTGATAGCAGCAGGTCACGTCAGACCTGCTGCAATGGATGCTGGGTAACAGGGGGCGGAGCCAGCTGCGGGTGCAGGTCAGACACCAGGGAAGTAGGCGTGGCTATTAAAAAGTGCCAGGGACTGTGGGCCTGATTCACTACGGATCGCTATTCTGCTTATACCCACGCAGCGCAGGTGCTAATATCAGCGGTGATATGTAAATATTTGCATTCACATTGTGATTGCAGCCTGACATAAGGACGCCCACTTCCCCTTACTCACATCCGTATACTAGGGCAACATAGCAAAACAATCGGGAACATCGAGTAACATCGGACCCATGCGCACAGGAAAGGCAGGTCAGACCTCACCCAGGAATCGCTCACTTCAGCGCACGCTATGAGGCCTCAGGCTGCATCTGGTATTGCAGTGGATAATTTATGCACACCCATGCAACGCCATTGAAACACACTGGCACACCTACATTTGCCCGATCACCCCCCCCCATCACCACCCACAAACGGAGAATGAACACTGGTGTGAGACGCGTAGAGGACGTCATCTCAGCATGAAGTGAGTGGTACTGTACGTTGGTGAGTTGGAGTGAAGGATTGAGAGCACCCTTCAAAGCCAATACAAGCTGCAGAGACAGTGGTCCTGATTCAGACCCGCTCGCAAGCACTATGCGCTCGCAAGCGGGTCGCTTGTTAAGCAGTGCTTGCGCACTGCACGCGTTCGAGCCCCGGAGCAAGCGCACAAAGCACTTGCTCCGGTGCTCGCATCCAAAAGGGGCGGCTGTCAATGTTGATCGACAGCTCGCCCCGTTTGGAAGGCGGGGCGGGGGGGTGGCTGGGCAAACGGAGGCGTCCCTGCAGGAACACCTGCCGTGTGTGGGCGGCCCTACTGACATTACTGGTGATGTCAGTAGGTGGACTTCCTGCTCTATTAGAGCAGGAAGCTCACTGGGGCTTGCGGCTACGAGACCCTACCGCAAGGGTCTCGTAGCAAGCCCGATGGTCTTGACCATCACGACCATCACCTGGCCACTCGCATAAGCTGTGGGTGGTAACCCACAGCTATGCGAGCGGCCAAGAGGCCGCAACTAAATAAACCAGCGCCCGCCCTGATTGAGAGCGAGCGCTCGCTTTTTGCAAGCGCCTCTGAATCAGGGCCAGAGGGCAGGATGCAGTAAACGTAAAATCTGGTAAAATCCCCGTTTACCGCATTTTCCGTATGCATCATTCTCCTGGCCGCCGGGCTCCGATGCGGAGGGTAACACCAGCTATTACTTTTCCACCTCCCGGACTTTTTGCCTACTAGTATCGCGCGCGTGCCCGCGTATCCCCGTATTCCATTTGAAAGTAGGCGAAAACGGGACCCGGCAAAACTTGAACAAGAGGAAAGTCCTGTCAGATTTGGGGAAATCAGCCTGACACACCCCAAAATATGCTCTGACATGGGGGTTGGCTTGATGAAGGTATTTGGTGTTTTTAAACGGGTTCAATAGCTGCTAAATAGCGTTTTCCTATACGTGGTGCAGAATAGTATTCAGGAGGTTTTTTTGAAGAAAATAACTTATTCCAGCAAATTTGGGGTACTTGAAAATGGGGGTCAGCATATTTTTTAGTTGCTAAAGTTAAGTTAAAAAAATTGTGAAAAATCCACCTGCAATGAAAAAAACACCTGGGGCATACTTGGGGACCCCCCTGGAGTCTATTTTGCTAGTTTTTAACTTTGTCCCCCAACATTTTCAAATTGAAAGTGGGTTTTTTTGGGTGTTCTTAAGTGTTTTTGTAAAAAAATTTTGACACAGATTACCTTTGGGGGACTGTCTGAAGGCTGCACGGGGGTTCACACAATGTTGCTCCCCAAAACCCCAATTCTGCACTTTTTTCCGCCTGCTATTCATAGGCAAAACTTTTTCGCCTGGTACATTGCATTGACTTTCCGCCTAGGAGGAAAGTCTTTCAAATTGAAGACGACGAAATGACGTCATCGGCGAAACTTTTTTGCTGATTCCGGCTTTTCTCTCCAGATTGAATACTGGCCCTTGTGTTAGATGTCCCTGTGGGGAGTAAGGAGAAGAAGAAAGTATGAGTAAGGAGCAGGTCCGGATTATAGGGAGGGCAACAGGGGTGGTCATCTCGGGGGCCCCCTATGTCCCCAGCCATCCGGCCCCAACCCCAAGATGAACTGTTTTTTAATTTTATCGGAGCCGCCTGCAGCGGCCCGCGATTGAGCCCCACCCCTCCCGGCATCTTGCTCCGCCCCCTTCTGCTGCTGTTGGCCTGCTGCCTCTGAATTAAGCAATAATGTTTATATGTACAGTATGTGTGTATCTGTATCTATGCGTGTGTGTATATATGTGTGTGTCTACTGTACATACCTGTATATATATATGTAAATACAGTCAGGTGCATAAATATTGGGACATTGACAGAATTTTCATATTTTGTCCTCTATTCACCACCACAATGGCTTTGAAATGAAACAAACAAGATGTGCTTTAACTGCAGACTTTCAGATTTAATTTGAGGGTAATTACATCCAAATCGGGTGAACGGTGTAGGAATTACAACGCTTTCTATATGTGCCTCCCACTTTTTAAGGGGCCAAAAGTAATGGGACAAACTAAACAATCCTAATTCTAACTTTCACTTTTTAATACTTTGTTGCAAATCCTTTGCAGGCAATTACAGCCTGAAGTCTGGAACGCATAGACATCACCAGACGCTGGGTTTCATCCCTGGTGATGCTCTGCCAGGCCTCTACTGCAAATGTCTTCAGTTCCTGCTTGTTCTTGGGGCATTTTCCCTACAGTTTTGTCTTCGTCAAGTGAAATGCATGCTCAATCAGATTCAGGTCAGGGGATTGACTTGGCCATTGCATAACATTCCACTTTTTAGCCTTAAAAAACTCTTTGGTTGCTTTTGCAGTATGCTTCGGGTCATTGTCCATCTGCACTGTGAAGCGCCGTCCAATGAGTTCTGAAGCATTTGACAGAATATGATCATATAATATTGCCCGAAACACTTCAGAATTCATTCTGCTGCTTTTGTCAGCAGTCACATCATCAATAAATACAAGGGAACCAGTTCCATTGGCAGCCATACATGCCCACACCATGACACTACCACCACCATGCTTCACTGATGAGGTGGTATGTTTTGGATCATGAGCAGTTCCTTTCCTTCTCTTCTCTTCCCATCACTCTGGTACAAGTTGATCTTTGTCTCATCTGTCAATAGGATCTTGTTCCAGAACTGTAATGGCTTTTTTAGATGTTGTTTGGCAAACTCTAATCTGGTCTTCCTGTTTTTGTGGCTCACCAATGGTTTGCATCTTGTGGTGAACCCTCTATATTCACTCTTGTGAAGTCTTCTCTTGATTGTTGACTTTGACACATATACATCTACCTCCTGGAGAGTGTTCTTGATTTGGCCAACTGTTGTGAAGGGGTTTTTCTTCACCAGGGAAATAATTCTTTTGTCATCCACCACAGTTGTTTTCCATGGTCTTCTGGGTCTTTTGGTGTTGCTGAGCTCTCCGGTGCGTTCTTTCTTTTTAAGAATGTTCCAAACAGTTGATTTGGCCACACCTAATGTTTTTGCTATCTCTCTGATGGGTTTGTTTTGATTTTTCAGCCTAATGATGGCTTGCTTCACTGATAGTGACAGCTCTTTGGATCTCATATTGAGAGTCGACAGCAACTGATTCCAAATGCAAATGTCACACCTAGAATCAACTCCAGACCTTTTACCTGCTTAATTGATAATGAAATAACGAGGGAATAGCCCACACTTGTCCATGAAATAGCTTTTGAGTTGATAGTCCCATTACTTTTGGCCCCTTAAAAAGTGGGAGGCACATATTGAAACTGTTGTAATTCCTACACCGTTCACCCGATTTGGATGTAATTACCCTCAAATTAAATCTGAAAGTCTGCAGTTAAAGCACATCTTGTTTGTTTCATTTCAAAACCATTGTGGTGGTGAATAGAGGCCAAAATCTGAAAATTCTGTCAATGTCCCAATATTTATGGACCTGTGTATATGTGTATGTCTGTATATATATATATATATATATATATATATATATATATATAAAGATCCACAGACCGGCACTCAATAAATGATGCATACCATTTGAATTGCTCCGGTGCCTTCCTATAGGGTGCCAACAAAGTGTCCCAGATACAGATCCAAAAAAAGGCGTCACTCGGAGACTTGAAATGCAGGTGAAAATTCAGTTTTAATGGTCGACGTTTCGGAGGACAAGCCCCCTTTCTCAAGACACTGACATGTCAGTGTCTTGAGAAAGGGGGCTTGTCCTCCGAAACGTTGACCATTAAAACTGAATTTTCACCTGCATTTCAAGTCTCCGAGTGACGCCTTTTTTTGGATCTATATATATATATATATATATATATATATATTAGGGATGTGCGCCGGACCATTTTTGGCGGATTTGGATTTGGATTTGGTTCTAATTCGTCATCCGGCTTTGGATTTGGATTTGGATTCGCCAAACTGCGGTGACTGGCTTTGGATTTGGATTTGGATTTGGATTTGGATTTTTTGCCAAAATTGGCAAAAAAAGCTAAAATTACATAAATTGGGCTTTTTTTTCTTCCTAGAGTGTTATTTACCTCAATAACATTAATTTCCAGTCATTTACAGTCAATGTAGACCACCTCACAGCTTAAATTATTCGTTTCACCATTATTGGCCAAAGGTTGCAGTGAGCTGACTGGTGACCAAGCGTCAGAGCAGCGGCGCAGTGGCACAGACACCACAGTTTAAAGCACATCTATGAAACTATGCCACACAGCAGTGGCAGAAATGAAAGGTAGTGCTAGATGGAATTGTCCTTGGGCCCTCCCACCCACCCTTTATGTTGGATCTTAAAAAGGACATGCACACTTTAACAAACAAAGCATTTCAGCGACAGGTACTGCCACTTTATGGCTGAAGTGCTTGGTTTGTTTGGGCCCCCACAAAAAAATCTTCCAATCTACTAAAGGCAACAGGTCTACAGTGGCATGATGTCACCATCATTGCCATCCTCACCCTCATCAGTGTGTACATCATCCGATTCCTCACACAATATCAGTTCATCCCCGCTGGAATCTACCATTACAGAAGTATCTGTACTGTGACGTGATTGGTGGGAAAGGTTTTCCTCGTGAAATTTCCAGTTCATTTTAATGAACATCATTTTTTCTACATTTTGTGGAAGTAGCCTCCTTCGTCGTTCACTCACAAGGTTCCCGGCTGTACTGAAAACTCTCTCCGAGTACACACTGGAGGGTGGGCAGCTTAAATAATGCAAAGCCAGTTTATACAAGGGTCTCCAAATTGCCTTTTTTTTCTTCCAATATTCGAAGGGACTCTGTGACATGTCTACGTGTATGGTGTCCTGAAAATAATCCTCCACCATTCTTTGGATGGTAATCGTATTAGATGGAGTTGCGGTAGAGGTGTCACTGGTGTTGGGCAAATCTTTTAGACCCGACCAGATGTCAAAATGTTGACTTGACTTATCTGCATCACCACTGGGTCTTTTGGAAAAGGTGCATTTTTTTCTGGCTGCTGCTGCAGAAACCGAAGGAGGAGACGTCATCGTAGTGCCATGTGTCACTTCAGCTGCCAACTTGCTCACCAGGAGCGCTTTGGTTCTTTTAAGATCTGGGTCAGTTGTAAAGAAAGACACAGCATATGACTTGAACCTAGGATCAAGAATGGTTGCTAAAATATAATGATCAGATTTCAAGATCTTGGCCACCCGTGGATCCTGGCGAAGCGAACAAAGGACTTGATCTATCAGTCCAGCATACTTTGCGGAATCACTTTGTTTAATATCATCCTTCAATTTCTCCAGCTGCTTTTCCAAAAGCGAAATCAGGGGAATCACCTTACTCAAGCTAGCAGTGTCAGCACTCACTTCACAAGTGGCAACTTCAAATGGTTTGAGCACCTTGCACAAGACAGAAAGTACTCTCCACTGTGCTGGGGTAAGGTACATTCCCCCTCCTCTCCCAATGTCATGGCTTGTCGTATAGCTATGGATGGCTTTTTGCTGCTCCTCCATCCGCTGAAGCATATACAGGGTTGAGTTCCACCTCGTTACCACTTCTTGCTTCAGTTGATGGCAGGGCAAATTAAACTGCTCTTGCAGGTGCTGCAATCTCCTGCACGCTGTTGCTGAATGCCGAAAATGTCCCGAAATTTTTCGGGCCACAGACAGCATCTCCTGAACGCCCCTGTCGTTTTTTAAAAAACCCTGCACCACTAAGTTTATTGTGTGAGCAAAACAGGGGATGTGTTGGAATTCACCCAGCTGTAATGCTTTCACTATATTTGTAGCATTGTCAGAAATCACAAATCCTGAGGAGAGTCCAAGTGGGGTAAGCCATGTTTCTATGACATCTCTTAGTTTTTCTAAGAGGTTGTCAGCGGTATGCCTCTTATTGAATCCGGTGATGCACAGAGTTGCCTGCCTCTGAATGAGCTGGTGTTGTTTGTTAGATACTGCTGCTGCTGAAGGCGATTCACCCACCCAGTGGGCTGTCACAGTCATGTAATCTTTAGTTTGTCCACTACCGCTTGTCCACATATCTGTGGTTAAGTGGACAGTGGGTACAATAGCATTTTGCAGACCAATAATTAGGTTCTGTTTAACGTCCTGGTACAGCCGAGGAATGGCTTTTCGGGTAAAATGAAACCGAGATGGAATTTGGTACCGGGGACACATGACCTCAACTAGCTGTGTAAATCCCACTGCATTAATTGAGGATATTGGACGCAGATCTAATATTAGCATAGCTGTCATGGCGTCAGTGATCCGCTGTGCGACAGGGTGAGAGCTGTCATACTTGCTTCCCCTTGCAAGAGATTCTTTAACAGTCAATTGTTTTTTTGGTATACTACTAGTAGTCTTCTTTGTCCACTTCTGGGATGAAGATCCACCAGCAGCAGCAGCAGCAGGCCTAGCGCTCAAAGATTCAGTTTCTTCTGAGGTGTCCTGGAAATTGGAGGAGTCACCGTGACTTAGCACTAATAAATTGGATGTTGTACTACCACTGATCATTCCTGAGGATATTGAGGAGGAAGGTGTTGTCGGTGGAGATTGCAGGTGCTGGGATTTAGTAGAGAGAAGGCATCTAGCTAATGCTGGACTGCTTGTTGTTATTTTTTTTGCAGTAGTTTCTGTTATCAAACACCTGTCATGAGCTCGCTGCAGATGACGTAATAGCGTAGAGGTTCCTAGATGTTTAACGTCCCTACCTCTACTAACTGTGGTCTCACAGAGGCTACAAATGGCTTGACAAACGTTGTCAGGGTTTGGGTAAAAGTAATTCCACACAAAAGATGTGGATTTCTTGGTTCTATGCCCAGGCATGGCAATGGCCTTCTTATCTTGGCCAAGAGCTGCTTCCACTGGTGCCTGACTTATACAAATAATATCCTCATCCTCAACATCCTCATTAGTGCCAGCATCAGCTGCACATATATTCCTCTCATCCTCTTGCAATTCCACGGTGGCATCCTCAATTTCTATGTCCTCGGCAATACTGCTCATCCCCACAACTACAGATGGAAAAGAAACTGTGGAGGGCGGCTTCTCTGAAAGGTCAGGCTTACACATAGAAATGCCACTTGTGGACCCACTTAGACTCTCCTCAGGGATTTCTGACATTTGTGTTTCAAAAAACACAGTTTGTTCGACTGCCTTATTGGTTTTAAATTTTATCACACTTCTATAGTCTGATTGAAAAGGTCTTTTATCATCACGAGAGGCACAAGATGCCTCACTGACAGCTGCAGAACCACCACTCAGAAATAAAGGGCAAAGCCTGAGTCTTTCCTTGCCGCTACGTGTGGTGAATGGTATGTTGCCAATTTTCTGTTTCCCTGCAAAAGTAGTAGTCTTTAGAGGTTTTTTTTTTGTCTTTACCCCTGTAAAATCTAAATTTTTTGATTTCAGGTTCCCTAAGGTTTTAAAGCCTCTACGCCCTTGAGCATCAGCTTTAGATAAAAGTGATGGACTTCCAGCCGCTGCAATGCTAGCATTTACATGTTGTTTCTGCTCTCCTCTCAGTTCATTCTCGTGATCCATATTACTTTATCACTATGAACTGGAGTCACAGAGCTTGTATACACACAGTGGGCTATGCCCTTTCACGGAGCTTGTATAATAGACACAGTGGGCTATGCCCTGTCACGGAGCTTGTATAATACACTCAGTGGGCTATGCCCTGTCACGAAGCTTGTATAATACTCAGTGGGCTTATGCCCTGTCACGGAGCTTGTATAATAGACTCAGTGGGCTATGCCCTGTCATGGAGCTTGTATAATAGACACAGTGGGCTTATGCCCTGTCACAGAGCTTGTATAATAGACACAGTAGGCTTATGCCCTGTCACGGAGCTTGTATAATACTCAGTGGGATTATGCCCTGTCACGGAGCTTGTATAATAGACACAGTGGGCTATGCCCTGTCACGGAGCTTGTATAATACACTCAGTGGGCTATGCCCTGTCACGAAGCTTGTATAATACTCAGTGGGCTTATGCCCTGTCACGGAGCTTGTATAATAGACTCAGTGGGCTATGCCCTGTCACGAAGCTTGTATAATAGACACAGTGGGCTTATGCCCTGTCACAGAGCTTGTATAATAGACACAGTGGGCTTATGCCCTGTCACGGAGCTTGTATAATACTCAGTGGGCTTATGCCCTGTCACGGAGCTTGTATAATACACTCAGTGGGCTATGCCCTGTCACGGAGCTTGTATAATAGACACAGTGGGCTATGCCCTGTCACGGAGCTTGTATAATACTCAGTGGGCTTATGCCCTGTCACGGAGCTTGTATAATACTCAGTGGGCTTATGCCCTGTCACGGAGCTTGTATAATACACTCAGTGGGCTATGCCCTGTCACGGAGCTTGTATAATAGACACAGTAGGCTATGCCCTGTCACGGAGCTTGTATAATAGACACAGTGGGCTATGCCCTGTCACGGAGCTTGTATAATACACTCAGTGGGCTATGCCCTGTCACGAAGCTTGTATAATACTCAGTGGGCTTATGCCCTGTCACGGAGCTTGTATAATAGACTCAGTGGGCTATGCCCTGTCATGGAGCTTGTATAATAGACACAGTGGGCTTATGCCCTGTCACAGAGCTTGTATAATAGACACAGTAGGCTTATGCCCTGTCACGGAGCTTGTATAATACTCAGTGGGCTTATGCCCTGTCACGGAGCTTGTATAATAGACACAGTGGGCTATGCCCTGTCACGGAGCTTGTATAATACACTCAGTGGGCTATGCCCTGTCACGAAGCTTGTATAATACTCAGTGGGCTTATGCCCTGTCACGGAGCTTGTATAATAGACTCAGTGGGCTATGCCCTGTCACGAAGCTTGTATAATAGACACAGTGGGCTTATGCCCTGTCACAGAGCTTGTATAATAGACACAGTGGGCTTATGCCCTGTCACGGAGCTTGTATAATACTCAGTGGGCTTATGCCCTGTCACGGAGCTTGTATAATACACTCAGTGGGCTATGCCCTGTCACGGAGCTTGTATAATAGACACAGTGGGCTATGCCCTGTCACGGAGCTTGTATAATACTCAGTGGGCTTATGCCCTGTCACGGAGCTTGTATAATACTCAGTGGGCTTATGCCCTGTCACGGAGCTTGTATAATAGACACAGTAGGCTATGCCCTGTCACGGAGCTTGTATAATACTCAGTGGGTTTATGCCCTGTCACGGAGCTTGTATAATAGACACAGTGGGCTATGCCCTGTCACGGAGCTTGTATAATACACTCAGTGGGCTATGCCCTGTCACGGAGCTTGTATAATAGACACAGTGGGCTATGCCCTGTCACGGAGCTTGTATAATAGACCCAGTGGGCTATGCCCTGTCACGGAGCTTGTATAATACACTCAGTGGGCTATGCCCTGTCACGGAGCTTGTATAATAGACCCAGTGGGCTATGCCCTGTCACGGAGCTTGTATAATAGACACAGTGGGCTATGCCCTGTCACGGAGCTTGTATAATACTCAGTGGGCTTATGCCCTGTCACGGAGCTTGTATAATAGACACAGTGGGCTTATGCCCTGTCACGGAGCTTGTATAATACACTCAGTGGGCTATGCCCTGTCACGGAGCTTGTATAATAGACACAGTAGGCTATGCCCTGTCACGGAGCTTGTATAATACTCAGTGGGTTTATGCCCTGTCACGGAGCTTGTATAATAGACACAGTGGGCTATGCCCTGTCACGGAGCTTGTATAATACACTCAGTGGGCTATGCCCTGTCACGGAGCTTGTATAATAGACACAGTGGGCTATGCCCTGTCACGGAGCTTGTATAATACACTCAGTGGGCTATGCCCTGTCACGGAGCTTGTATAATAGACCCAGTGGGCTATGCCCTGTCACGGAGCTTGTATAATAGACACAGTGGGCTATGCCCTGTCACGGAGCTTGTATAATAGACACAGTGGGCTATGCCCTGTCACGGAGCTTGTATAATACACTCAGTGGGCTATGCCCTGTCACGGAGCTTGTATAATACTCAGTGGGCATATGCCCTGTCACGGAGCTTGTATAATACACTCAGTGGGCTATGCCCTGTCACGGAGCTTGTATAATAGACACAGTGGGCTATGCCCTGTCACAGAGCTTGTATAATAGACACAGTGGGCTATGCCCTGTCAAGAAGCTTGTATAATACTCAGTGGGCTATGCCCTGTCACGGAGCTTGTATAATACACTGAGTGGGCTATGCCCTGTCACGGAGCTTGTATAATACTCAGTGGGCTTATGCCCTGTCACGGAGCTTGTATAATACACTCAGTGGGCTTATGCCCTGTCACGGAGCTTGTATAATAGACACAGTGGGCTATGCCCTGTCACAGAGCTTGTATAATAGACACAGTGGGCTATGCCCTGTCAAGGAGCTTGTATAATACTCAGTGGGCTATGCCCTGTCACGGAGCTTGTATAATACACTCAGTGGGCTATGCCCTGTCAGTTGTCATGGAGCTTGTATAATACAGTGAGTAGTAGAGTACACATACACACAGTGGGCTTATTATGCCCAGTCACGGAGCACACACAAGGGCTTATGCCCAGTAAAGTCACAGAGCACTGCCTACTCTAATCTATCTAACACTAGAACAGACAGCGCACTAGCTAACTACCTAACTACGCGTCACGCGAGAAATGGCGCCGACTGCCGGGCGCCGCGCCTTTTTATTGAGGCCGAACGTCACTCGGCTCTCGCGAGAATCCGACGCCGGACGGGTGACGTTCGGCCTCGAGGTGGAATCCGAGTCAGGCGGGAACACCCGAACTTGCGTTCGGGTGGACTCGGATTCCACCTGTTCGGAGAGGTTCGGATTCCTCAGAATCCGAACCGCTCATCACTAATATATATATATATATATATATATATACACACACACATCAGGCAGGCAGTATGTATGTATGTATGTGTGTGTGTGTATATATATATACACTGCTCAAAAAAATAAAGGGAAGACTAAAATAACTCATCCTAGATCTGAATCAATGAAATATTCTTATTAAATGCTTTGTTCTTTACATAGTTGAATGTGCTGACACCAAAATCACACAAAAATTATCATTGGAAATCAAATTTATTAACCCATGGAGGTCTGGTTTTGGAGCCACACTCAAAATTAAAGTGGAAAAACACACTACAGGCTGCTCCAACTTTGATGTAATGTCCTTAAAACAAGTCAAACTGAGGCTCAGTAGTGTGTGTGGCCTCCACGTGCCTGTATGACCTCCCTACAATGCCTGGGCATGCTCCTGATGAGGTGGCGGATGGACTCCTGAGGGATCTCCTCCCAGACCTGGACTAAAGCATCTGCCAACTCCTGGACAGTCTGTGGTGCAACGTGGCGTTGGTGGATGGAGTGAGACATGACGTCCCAGATGTGCTTAATTGGATTCAGGTCTGGGGAACGGGTGGGCCAGTCCATAGCATCAATGCCTTCGTCTTGCAGGAACTGCTCACGCACTCGAGCCACATGAGATCTAGCATTATCTTGCATTAGGAGGAACCAAGGGCCAACCGCACCAGCATATGGTCTCACAAGGGGTCTGAGGATCTCATCTCAGTACCTAATGGCAGTCACCTCTAGCGAGCACATGGAGGGCTGTGCGGCCCCCCAAAGAAATGCCACCCCACACCATTACTGACCCACTGCCAAACTGGTCATGCTGGAGGATGTTGCAGGCAGCAGAACGTTCTCCTTGACGTCTCCAGACTCTGTCACGTCTGTCACATGTGCTCAGTGTGAACCTGCTTTCATCTGTGAAGAGCACAGGGCACCAGTGGCAAATTTGCCAATCTTGGTGTTCTCTGGCAAATGCCAAACGTCCTGCACGGTGTTGGTCTGTAAGCACAACCCCCACCTGTGGACGTCGGGCCCTCATACCACCCTCATGGAGTCTGTTTCTGACTGTTTGAGCAGACACATGCACATTTGTGGCCTGCTGGAGGTCATTTTGCAGGGCTCTGGCAGTGCTCCTCCTGTTCCTCCTTGCACAAAGGCGGAGGTAGCGGTCCTGCTGCTGGGTTGTTGCCCTCCTACGGCCTCCTCCACGTCTCCTGATGTACTGGCCTGTCTCTTGGTAGCGCCTCCATGCTCTGGACACTACGCTGACAGACACAGCAAACCTTCTTGCCATAGCTCCCATTGATGTGCCATCCTGGATGAGTTGCACTACCTGAGCCACTTGTGTGGGTTGTAGACTCCGTCTCATGCTACCACTAGAGTGAAAGCACCGCCAGCATTCAAAAGTGACCAAAACATCAGCCAAAAAGCATAGGAACTGAGAAGTGGTCTGTGGTCACCACCTGCAGAACCACTCCTTTATTGGGGGTGTCTTGCTAATTGCCTATAATTTCCACCTGTTGTCTATTCCATTTGCACATCAGCATGTGATATTGATTGTCAATCAATGTTGCTTCCTAAGTGGACAGTTTGATTTCACAGAAGTGTGAATGACTTGGAGTTACATTGTGTTGTTTAAGTGTTCCCTGTATTTTTTTGAGCAGTGTATATATATATATTAATATATATATATATATATATCTACTATATAAAAGCAAAAATTTGTCCTTCTGTCCTTCTATACAAATCCACAGTTTACAAGTCAAGATCGTGAAATTTTACATATGAGCGTACTAAAACACAGCAGAGGCAATTAAAAAAAATTTAAATCGAAATGAATTACTGTTCATTTTTAATTAATTAAAAAACACAAGTTTTGAATAGCATTCACCCTCTACAGGTCAAGTCCGGAATTAAAAAAGGATTTAGGCCCTCATTCAGAGCCACTCGCTAGCGGCAGTACGCTCGTTCCGAGCGATGTTCGCACATCTGCGCATGCGTACGGTTTTTAGTACGCATGCGCGAACCAGTCAGTGCGGCCGAAAATCGTTTGTACGCAATATAGCGAGTGCCTGCTATTTTGAGTGACAGAATGAGGCGTATGTGGGTGGTAACAGGGGAAGGTGCTTGAAAACGGGGAGTGGAGATCAGAACGCAGGCGTGCTTAAAGGTCAAAACGGGTGTTTTATGGGTGTGCATAATTAATACAGCAGCGTCATTGACCACGTCACCTGGTTTTTTTTTTAGTCAGAACTGCTCGCAAAATAGCGGTTGAAAAAACCAACCACAAGAATAGCGAGCAGTTCATATCCTGTTCGATGTACTCGATTAATCTAATAAACGAACAAACGATTTTCGGCCGCACTGACTGGTTCGCGCATGCGTATTACAATCCGTACGCATGCGCAGTTGTGCGAACATCGCTCAGTGCGAACGAGCGGCCGCTTACGAGCGGCTCTGAATCAGGCCCAGAGTGAAAAGTGATAAGGAAGTGATAATGTACCAGCCAATCAGCTCCCAACTGTCATTTCAAAGTCTGTATTTGGAAAATGCCAGTTGGGAGCTGAGTGGCTGGCACCTTATCACTTCCTTATCACTTTTCACTCTGTCTCCTAACACTGCTTAGTAACTAGACCCCTAAATATGGTAAAAATTGCTATCTGCATCCATGAGGAGAGATCCATCTGATTTACAATCAGGCCCATAAAGATGGAAACTATACTGGGATGCAAAAACGCAGCTCTGCAGCACAAATTTTTATTTATACTTGCTCATGCTTCAGCTTACATAACTAGATGGTGTCAACAGTGGCGACCAAACTTTTTTGACCGCACTATGGACCGCACAGAGGCTACTTCCGGTTCATTCCTTTGTCAGCCCCTGGAGTGTAAAACCGATTGGATGAATCTTATACACCGTGGAGACCCTGAATGCCAGAAACAGCTGCACAAGGAACTGGAAGTAGTTGCTGTGCATTTCACAGTGCGATCCAGCAACCAGGAAATACTCAGTCATCCTGGTATCAGAGCAACAGAAGCTCTTGGCCGTGTTTACACTGTACATCCGACAAATTTTGAATGCTTCTGTCTCCGAAGTTTGCTTTACACCTTTACAGGTCCTACTTCCTTCAAAGACCTTAGGACTGTGGATGGGGAAGTTTGTCACACTTTTCGTGAGGCATGCCTAAGGAGAGGTTTGTTGGAGGATGATGTGTAAACAAACATTCTTAAAATCCTGGGCAACGCCGGGCACTCCAGCTAGTAAATATATACAGTATATATATACATACACACATTATTTATTGGTAGGGGCCCCCACCTTTATTGATAGGGGCCCCCACACGTTTGTTGCCAAGGAGCCCCCACACTTAATCCGGCCCTAGTTTGGAGAAGCACATGAGGGAAGAGGGCCCTGCTCGTGAGTTCTTACATTCTAAAAGGCTTGCACTGGCCTTTCAAAATGAAACAATTTTCTATCAAAGTTTCATTATCTGGAAGAAAGAGACTACAGATGATGAAAGAAGAGGCTGTTTTGTGAGTGTTTGTGTATGTAAGCCAGGGGTGGGGAGGGGGTAGCGGATGTATTTCCCAATATATCATTTTATGGAGCCTTTATTGCTCTCTAACGTGCTTTGAAGTGACCACGGGCTCAATAAAATCTCTTTTTTTTCCTCCCTGGGGCTCACACACAAAATGACAGACATTCTTTATCTCTCGGAGGCCAATTCAAGGACACATGTTTCTGAGTAAATAATGCTTCACGTGTAAAATAGCCATAAATGTTTAGTTTTAAGAAAACTTAGCGGTTATTTTTTTTTTACACTATTACGACACACAAAAAAGGACTTTTTATCCCTACAGTATGTTATTTCCCCATAAAAAGTATTGGACGAGCCTGAAAAATCCCATTCATGTTGCGCAATTGTTTCACACGCATGAAATGAATTCTTGTTGCCCGAATCTGCTCGCTACACTTTACGGGGTGAAAAGATTGAAGGCTTGTGGGATTAAAACAATGTGTAAGAATTTTACTGTACTCAATAAAAAATAAAAAAAATAAATCATTTTATTCCAATACAAGAAATAAGTAAATATTAATTTTCTTTTAAATTATTATTTTTTTTTAAATGGTTTGTTACTGGATGCAGCTCGCTCTATCATAGAGATGGCCATTGGTGAGGTATTTATCGATGGACCCATCGGTGATTAAAAAAAAAAACATCTATTGTGAACCATCGATGGTTTGCACCCCCTCCATGGTCATCTCTGCGGCATGCATGGCAGGCCACGGGACAATCAAAATTGGGGAGGGGCTTAGCGACCACCAGGGGACGGGGCTAACCTCTGTTCTGCCATGAAAAAAAAACAACATTTCCAACTCATCTATTGGTGGTAGAGAACCATTGGTTCTCTGTCATCGATGGCAAAACGAATTAACATCGGTCAGCACCATCGATGATTTGAAAACATTGAAACAATAACACTCGCAAAATAAAAATAAATAAGATGATAGGATCCGCCAAATAAATTTAAATTCATCAATGAATTTGTGTTTGGGCCACTCAAACGGTGTTATTATTATTAAGCCTTAGTTTATAGGGTTTTAGTTGTGACCCATATAATTTATACCTAAATGGGCCATGAATCTAAAATATCCAAAGTTTACTATAGACCAGGTTGGAATAGATCAGAGAGGTAAGCTGGGTGACATGTGTTCCCCTATTTATCATATTTACATGGTACAGTACAACACAATTTTATTTTGTGAGAAAAACAATTGACACTTAACAACAGTACATTATCTCAGCTTCCCTTATAAGAGACTTGTTACAACACTCGCAACTCAATTGCAACTTATTAACAAAACTAGGCCCTCATTCAGACCCACTCGCGAGCGGTTGTCCGCTCGCAAGTGGGTCGATGGTCTGCACTGCGCATGCGCATGACGGAGGGAGCTCCGTCGTGTCTCATCAAAGGGGCGTGCTGTCGATGTTGACTGACAGCACGCCCCCTTTGGTGGGCGTGCCTGCCAGACGGAGGCGTTCCCAAGGGAACGCCTACCGTCTGAAGCCGCCCCACTGACATTACTAGTGATGTCAGTGGGAGTGATTTTGGCTCTGATAGAGCCAAAATCACTCCTGGCCTTGCGGTTGAGAAACTCAACCGCAGGCTTCTGCTCGCAGTTTCGATGGTCGCGATGGTCAAGACCATCGCGACCATCATCCTGCACGCTCGTATATGCTGTGGGTGGTGACCCACAGCTATACAAGCGTCCTGGAGGACGCTCCATATTAATGGAGGTGGGCCCTGATTCAGAGCGAGCGCTCTGCTCTGAGCGTCCGGCTCTGAATCAGGGCCCTAGTTTCCACAAAGATACTACACATCTGGTTATAAGTTCACCATGCAACATTACAGCAAAAATAGGGATTTGCATACACTTTTGTGGTTTCAGCAAACACTGGGCCTAATTCAGACCCACTCGCGAGTGCTGAGCGCTCGCAAGCGGGTCGATGGTGCCCAAGTGCGCATGCGCGAGACCCGAATAACGACGGCCAAGTCGTCGCTATGGGTCTCGCACCAAAGGGGGCGTGCTGTCGATGGTGAGTGACAGCGTGCCCCCTTTGGTGGGCGTGCCGGGGGCTTGACTGCCCAGATGGAGGCGTTCCCATGGGATGTCAGTGGGAGTGTTTTTGGCTCTGATAGAGCCAAAAGCACTCTGGGCTTGCAGCAGACGAGACCCTACCACAAGGGTCTCGTCGCAAGCCCGATGGTCGCGATGGTCTTGACCATCGCAACCATCTTTTTGGCCGCTCGCATAAGCTGTGGGTGGTCACCCAAAGCTATGCAAGCGGCCAGGAGGCTGCTCCAATTTCAGCTAGGACGGCCCTGATTCAGAGCGAGCACAATTGTCAGAGCGTCCGGCTCTGAATCAGGCCCACAGTCCAGCATTAGATAGAAAATAGGGATTTGCATACACTTCTGCGGCTTTAGCAAACAGTCCAGCATAAGAGAGAAAATAGGGATTTGTATACACTTTTGCGGCCTTAGCTTTAAGCAAACATAGGGCCTGATTCAGACCCGCTCGCAAGCGCTATGCGTTCGCGAGCGGGTTGTTTGGCCGCTGCACATGTGCTCCGTTGCTCCGGGTCTGTCAATTGTGATTGACAGCTTGCCCCGTTTTGGAGGTGGGCAGGGGGGGTGGCTGGCCAAACGGAGGCGTTCCCGACGGAACGCCTGCCATTTGGGGGCGGCCCCACTGACATCACGAGTGATGTCAGTGGTGAGCTTCCGGCTCTATTAAGAGCCAGAAGCTCACTGGGGCTTGCGGGAACAAGACCCTACCACAAGAGACCTCTCAGCAGGCACCTCTTCAGCCGCAATAGATCTCTCCCAGGGTCCTCATCGGCCGGTCATGTCAGCAGCAGTGTGCTTCTTCCAGGGAGAAGCTTTCTTCACTGACAGCAGCCCAGCAGAGGCCATGATTCAGAGCCGGACGCTCTGACAGAGCGCTCGCTCTGAATCAGGGCCGTCCTTCTTGTTTTTCAGAGCGGCCTCCTGGCTGCTCGCATAGCTGTGGGTGACCACCCACAGCTATAGCGAGCGGCCAGGAAGATGGTCGCGATGGTCAAGACCATCACGACCATCGCGCTTGCGACGAGACCTTTGTGGTAGGGTCTCGTCGCCGCAAGCCCCAGAGTGCTTTCGGCTCTAACAGAGCCGATATCTCTCCCACTGACATCACTTGTGATGTCAGTGGGGCCGGCTCCAGACGGTAGGCGTTCCCATGGGAACGCCTCCGTCTGGGCGGTCATGCCCCCGGCCCGCCCACCAAAGGGGGCGTGCTGTCATTCACCATCGACAGCACGCCCCCTTTGGTACGAGACCCGGAGCGAAGGCTTGGCCGTCGCTATCCGGGTCTCGTGCATGCACACGACGGAGCCGGCTCCGTCGTGCGCATGCGCACTGGGCCACCATCGACCCGCTTGCGAGCGGGTCTGAATCAGGCCCAGACTCTGCAGCGGGGTGCCTTCTCAGGGCCCGGCAGCACTCCTCTATCTCCGGGACAGTAGCAGGAGTCCTCCAGTCGATCGTGTTTACCCTCCTCTTTTCCCGGCTACATGGTGGCTTTAGCTGCATGGTTCCCCCTCCCATAGTGTGAGCCATACATGCCTACCCTCCCGGTTTTCGCGGGAGGCTCCCGATTTTTCGGGTAACCCCCCCGCACCCCCGGAAGGGTAGGCATTTCTCCCGCATTCTGCCCACTTCCTAGTGAAGGGGGCAGAATGGGGAGAACTTCCGCGGCAATCGCGGGTCTCTGTGTAGGGGGCGGGGCTTAATTACGAGATTCTGCACGAATCACGTCATTTAGCCCTGCCCCTTATGCAAATTTACGCCATTCGCGACAATTTGCCGCAAAGGGGGCGGGGCCTAATGACGCAAGATGTCAGGTCCCGCCCCCATCACAACCCGATTTTTCTCCTCTCCCCAAGTCTCCCGCAAAAGCTAAGTAGAATGTAGGCAAGTATGGTGTGAGCTCCTCACTCTCTCACACTACCTTCTTTTATACAAGGACCCAGCTGGCCTGCCTTAGCTCCCTGCTTTCCTCACTGGCTCCTCGGACCTTCTTAGGGACAGCCCCCTGGACACTTTGCCCAGGTTTGGTCGGTTACTGGCTGAGTCACAAATCTTCCCAGGGGCTGCGCACAATGGTTAAAAGGAGCTTTAAGACCATTAAGACTGAGGTGGCGCCATCTTGTGTAAAGCGGAGGTGGATGGAATAGGGGGGATTATTCAGACCCGCTCGCTAAGCTGCGTTCACTCGCAGCCGGCCGATGTTTAGCAAACTGCGCATGCGTATATGACGCAGTGCACGTGTGCAAAACAGTCACTGCGATCGGGCAGCGCTTGCTCGCTGCACATAGGCAGACCGCAAGCCTGAGTGACAGGACGGGGCGTTTGTGGGTGGGGACTGTGGGAGGTCAAAAGAAACGAAGATGTGCTTGTGCGAACGCAGGCGTGTCTGGGCGTTCGGATGGCATTTTATGGGAGTGCATACATTACGGCTAGCGATTGCAGGCGTAGCTGGTGATGTTTGCAGTTCTTGAGGTAGGGTATGGTCATCCTCAGCCCTGCGAGTAGGAGGTCAGCACTGACTTGATGTTACCGATGTTTCCACAGTAGTGGGAATGCAATAAGTGTTGAATAGGCTGCATACTTGTACAAATGCCTTCACATCATTAAATCACTTTACTGATGGAGCTGGTGCTCTGGCTTGTTTTTTTACTCAGCAAGGAAATCCTGGCTTGTTGTGTTTTCTTAAACTCTTTAAAGGTTTTTGTTTTTTTTGCATGTGTCAGTGTGTGTGCATGTGTCAGTGTGTGTGCATGTGTCAGTGTGTGTGTGTGTGTCAGTATGTGTGCATGTGTCAGTGTGTGTGTGTGTGTCAGTGTGTGTGTGTGTCAGTATGTATGCATGTGTCAGTGTGTGTGTGTGTGTCAGTATGTGTGTATATGTCAGTGTGTGTGCATGTGTCAGTATGTGTGTGTGTGTCAGTATGTGTATGTGTCAGTATGTGTGTATATGTCAGTGTGTGTGCATGTGTCAGTATGTGTGTGTGTGTCAGTGTGTGTGTATGTGTCAGTATGTGTGTGTGTGTCAGTGTGTATGTGTCAGTGTGTGTGTGTGTCAGTGTGTGTGCATGTCAGTGTGTGTGTGTGTCAGTGTGTATGTGTCAGTGTGTGTGTGTGTGTGTGTGTCAGTGTGTGCATGTGTCAGTGTGTGTGTGCATGTGTCAGTGTATGTGTGTGTGTGCATGTGTCAGTGTGTGTGTGAATGTTTTACATATGTTAGTCCTTAAAATTATGTTTATTTTTCTCTGATACACCACTGGCTTAAATGTATAAGGTTATCAAGTATTGTTTTAAGCACATATGTATGTATGTGTTATTATTATTATTATTATTATTATTATTATAATTTCATGGGGGCACTGGGGGCAATGCATAGGACATGGGGGCACTGGGGGCAATGTACCGCTTCATGGGGGCACTGGGGCAATGCATAGGACAACTACTGGCGGCACTGATTAGGGGTGGGCTACTACTGGGGGCAGTGTATAGGTGGGGTCTACTTCTGGGGGCAATGCATAAGGGGGGACTACTGGGGGCACTATCTAAGGGGCACTGCATGGGGGGCACCACTACTGGGTCTGGGGGCACTATATAAGGGGCACTACTGAGGACACTGTATAGGGGGACCACTACTGGGGCATTATATAAGGGGCACTGCATAGGGGGGGACACTACTGGGTCTGGGTGCACAAATGGGGGCATTGTATAGGGGGACCACTACTGGGGCAATATATAAGGGGCACTGCATAGGGGGGACCACTACTGGGTCTGGGGGCACTACTGGGGGCACTGCATAGGGGGACCACTACTGGGGGCACTGCATAAGGGGCATTACTACAGGGGACGGTGGTATATAGGGGCCCCCACAAGTTTGTTGCCCAGGGGCCCCCACAAACCTTAATCTGGCCCTGAAGCCCGAGCCCAGGTAATTTGTACCCACACCCCCCCCTTTTCGGCGCCCCTGGATGTATGCATGTATGTATGTATGTATGGATGACACCTTATTTTTACACATGACCATGGCTATGTTACACTCTATTGATGTTTTCCACAAAATAAATGTTGTGTACACCTGAGTCGGAAGAATTGCAATTATGTTTTTTTTTTTTTTTTTTTTAAATGGTTACAGCTCATTTTTGGCCATTTTGGATTTAACTTACAAAAAATAAACAAATTACAAAAATAACATAAATATAAAATGGTACATTCAGTAGGAAGGAAAGGGAGGTATTGATTGGTGAAATATGGGGGCAGCACAAGTTTGCTAATGTTGTCACTTTTTGGTCTTTTTTGACCTAGGCTGAAGGGAAAGTTCCTCAGCCGCAGACTGGCGTGTTCTGCGGCGAAGGGCGGCACCCAATGTGCTGGGGATAGGGTCGGAGCTGGCCAATGGGCTTCCAGGGGTGGTGGGCAGATCTCTTGATTCAAGAAGGGAGGTCCGCTCCCACATGGCATCACGGTTGATGTTGTTTGCCTGCTCCTGGGCCAAGGCCAGACATTCAAGGGCCAAAGTCATCCGTTCCTGGGCCACAGCTGTCCGCTCCTGGGCCTCAGCCATTCTCACAAGAGCTGCCTCGATGTTTTGAAAGATGGCGGTGTTCTTATTCATCTCACCCAGCAGCTCTGTGAGAAGGAACTGGCCTCAGGAGAGGGGAGTCAGGAGTGGGGTTTGCAGGGTCAGCAGTTGGTATTGTAGCTTCATCCCCTGCAAAACACTCCTGACACATTGGGGCCAGAAAATTACTCTGGAACATGCTCATCATCATCTGTATCTGAAATTAGAATATAATAAAACACATTAACAATATTGACTCGGTTAATCTTTTAAAAAACACACGTTACAATTGTGAATTTTTAAAAATGAAATTTTTAAAAAAAAATTACCCTTGACACCATGCGGGGTTGCAGTGTTAGGCATGTCAGTGTCCATATTGGGCACGCCTAACACCTCCTCTTCTTGAATACACCCCAGAGCCATTTCTTCTAAATGGGTGTATTGTAATGACTCTGGGGTGGGCCTACCACCTGTGCCCCTGGCATGCTTTGCCCTATCCGCCATCTTTCCCTTCAGCCTATACTTGAAGTCTGACCATCTATGAATGTTTGGAAATGCAATCTTGTTAGAACTACCTTCAAAATTAAAAAAAAACTTTTTGGCTAAATTATGTGACTTGAATAAACTTATCGTTTCTTGACTTCTGTAGTAGTTTGAACGACTGTCCCCTCCAAGTTGACAGCATTGGCAATCTCGTCCCAAATGCGGACTCGTTGTGCTGCCCCCATATTTCTTGGCACATGGACAACACGATCCATGGCCATTACAACCAATACCTCAAACTCCCTCCTAATGAATGGCGGCTGCCTCATTGAGGTCACTTGGAGGATGCTCCGCAACTTCAGTGTCTATTAAAAATGTTAACATTTTCAATTAAATAAAAATGTAAAGTTTATCTTACATGACAATGATTACATTGTTCACAATTATAGCATTACAGGTTGAGTCTCCCTTATAAGAATATTCCGAAATCCGGAATTTTTTGGGCTTGACTGAGATAATGAAACCTTTGATTTTTGATGGTTCAATGTACACAAACTTTGTCTAAGGCACAAATTATTAAAAAATATTGTATAAAATTACCATCAGGCTGTGTGTTTAGGGTGTATATGAAACATAAATGAATTCCATGTATGTGCACAAACTTTGCTTGAGCCACAAAAATATTGAAAATATTGTATAAAATTACCTGCAGGCTGTGTGTATAAGGTGTATATAATGACCTGCAGGCTGTGTGTATAAGGTGTATAGAATGAGCTGCAGGCTGTGTGTGTATAAGGTGTATAGAATGAGCTGCAGGCTGTGTGTGTATAAGGTGTATAGAATGACCTGCAGGCTGTGTGTGTATAAGGTGTATAGAATGAGCTGCAGGCTGTGTGTATAAGGTGTATATAATGACCTGCAGGCTGTGTGTGTATAAGGTGTATAGAATGAGCTGCAGGCTGTGTGTGTGTGTATAAGGTGTATAGAATGAGCTGCAGGCTGTGTGTGTATAAGGTGTGTATAATGACCTACAGGCTGTGTGTGTATAAGGTGTATAGAATGAGCTGCAGGCTGTGTGTGTGTATATAAGGTGTATAGAATGAGCTGCAGGCTGTGTGTGTGTTTAAGGTGTATAGAATGAGCTGCAGGCTGTGTGTGTATAAGGTGTGTATAATGACCTGCAGGCTGTGTGTGTATAAGGTGTATAGAATGAGCTGCAGGCTGTGTGTGTGTATATAAGGTGTATAGAATGAGCTGCAGGCTGTGTGTGTGTATATAAGGTGTATAGAATGACCTGCAGGCTGTGTGTGTGTATAAGGTGTATAGAATGAGCTGCAGGCTGTGTGTGTGTATAAGGTGTATAGAATGAGCTGCAGGCTGTGTGTATGTATAAGGTGTATAGAATGAGCTGCAGGCTGTGTGTGTATAAGGTGTATAGAATGACCTGCAGGCTGTGTGTGTGTATAAGGTGTATAGAATGAGCTGCAGGCTGTGTGTGTATAAGGTGTATAGAATGGCCTGCAGGCTGTGTGTGTATAAGGTGTATAGAATGAGCTGCAGGCTGTGTGTGTGTGTATAAGGTGTATAGAATGACCTGCAGGCTGTGTGTGTGTATAAGGTGTATAGAATGAGCTGCAGGCTGTGTGTGTATAAGGTGTATAGAATGACCTGCAGGCTGTGTGTGTATAAGGTGTATAGAATGAGCTGCAGGCTGTGTGTGTGTATATAAGGTGTATAGAATGACCTGCAGGCTGTGTGTGTGTATAAGGTGTATAGAATGAGCTGCAGGCTGTGTGTGTGTATAAGGTGTATAGAATGAGCTGCAGGCTGTGTGTGTGTATAAGGTGTATATAATGAGATGCAGGCTGTGTGTGTATAAGGTGTATAGAATGACCTGCAGGCTGTGTGTGTGTATAAGGTGTATAGAATGAGCTGCAGGCTGTGTGTATATAAGGTGTATAGAATGACCTGCAGGCTGTGTGTGTATAAGGTGTATAGAATGAGCTGCAGGCTGTGTGTGTGTGTATAAGGTGTATAGAATGACCTGCAGGCTGTGTGTGTGTGTATAAGGTGTATATAATGAGATGCAGGCTGTGTGTGTATAAGGTGAATAGAATGACCTGCAGGCTGTGTGTGTATAAGGTGTATATAATGAGCTGCAGGCTGTGTGTGTGTGTATATAAGATGTACAGAATGACCTGCAGGCTGTGTATAAGGTGTATAAAATGAGCTGCAGGCTGTGTGTGTGTGTATATAAGATGTATAGAATGAGCTGCAGGCTGTGTGTATAAGGTGTATAGAATGAGCTGCAGGCTGTGTGTGTGTATATAAGATGTATAGAATGAGCTGCAGGCTGTGTGTATAAGGTGTATAGAATGAGCTGCAGGCTGTGTGTATAAGGTGTATAGAATGAGCTGTAGGCTGTGTGTGTGTATAAGGTGTATAGAATGAGCTGCAGGCTGTGTCTGTATAAGGTGTATAGAATGAGCTGCAGGCTGTGTGTGTGTATATAAGGTGTATAGAATGAGCTGCAGGCTGTGTGTGTATAAGGTGTATAGAATGAGCTGCAGGCTGTGTGTGTGTATATAAGGTGTATAGAATGAGCTGCAGGCTGTGTGTGTATATATAAGGTGTATAGAATGAGCTGCAGGCTGTGTGTGTGTGTGTGTATAAGGTGTATAGAATGAGCTGCAGGCTGTGTGTGTATATATAAGGTGTATAGAATGAGCTGCAGGCTGTGTGTGTGTGTATAAGGTGTATAGAATGAGCTGCAGGCTGTATGTGTGTGTATATATAAGGTGTATAGAATGAGCTGCAGGCAGTGTGTGTGTATAAGGTGTATAGAATGAGCTGCAGGCTGTGTGTGTATAAGGTGTATAGAATGACCTGCAGGCTGTGTGTGTATAAGGTGTATGTAATGACCTGCTGGCTGTGTGTGTATAAGGTGTATAGAATGAGCTGCAGGCTGTGTGTGTATAAGGTGTATAGAATGACCTGCAGGCTGTGTGTGTATAAGGTGTATAGAATGACCTGCTGGCTGTGTGTGTATAAGGTGTATAGAATGAGCTGCAGGCTATGTGTGTATAAGGTGTGTATAATGACCTGCAGGCTGTGTGTGTATAAGGTGTGTAGAATGAGCTTCAGGCTGTGTGTGTGTGTATATAAGGTGTATAGAATGAGCTGCAGGCTGTGTGTGTATAAGGTGTATAGAATGACCTGCAGGCTGTGTGTGTGTGTGTGTATAAGGTGTATAGAATGAGCTGCAGGCTGTGTGTATGTATAAGGTGTATAGAATGAGCTGCAGGCTGTGTGTGTATATATAAGGTGTATAGAATGAGCTGCAGGCTGTGTGTGTGTATAAGGTGTATAGAATGAGCTGCAGGCTGTGTGTGTGTATAAGGTGTATAGAATGAGCTGCAGGCTGTGTGTGTATAAGGTGTATAGAATGACCTGCAGGCTGTGTGTGTATAAGGTGTATAGAATGACCTGCTGGCTGTGTGTGTATAAGGTGTATAGAATGACCTGCTGGCTGTGTGTGTATAAGGTGTATAGAAAGAGCTGCAGGCTGTATGTGTATAAGGTGTATATAACACATAAATGCATTCTGTGTGTATATTTGGGTCCCATTCCCAAGATATTTCATTATGAAATGCAAATATCCCAAAATACGGATATTCCGTTATCCAAAATATCCCTGGTCCCAAGCATTTTGGATATCGGAGACTTAACCTGTACAAATTAATAACCATTCTCATAGAGTCAATTACCTAATTCTTGCGGACTCTGAGACAGATGTTGTTCCATCTCCATTTTCCCCCAAATGATACAGTAACATCATCCTGAGTAGCGTCTGCAGTATATTTATACATGCGTACGCATCACTTCCAGTGCGACCCGCACCAGCTGCGAATGCTTTGGCGGTCTGTTGCACAGTATTTAAGGGTGTGTTTGTACCTCTCATTTGGTGTGCATTATTTTATGCTGTATCAGAATTTTTTGAGAATATTTCTCTCTTTGGCCAGGTAAGTTACTGTGTGGGGTTACTTATTTCAAGTTTTTGCATTTATCTTCGTGTTCATTTTTTTTTTTTTTTTATTATAAGTTTACATTATTCTTATCTAGCCAGGTAATGTTTCCTTTCTAAAGTGTATATTTGCTTCGTCCTTTTAAATGTTTTATTTTTTCAATGAAATTTTTTTATTTTATAGGAAACCAATTCTATGACAAGTTCAAACCCAGTAAGAAAATTCTTCAATCCACTAAAGATAAGTTCATATTTTTGCTTTGTGAATTCACCAGGGTTTAAAATTTCCAAATGATCGACTCCGTACTTTCACACCCCTACCAATCTGCTCATTCTCCAAGGCATAGGCAGCGGAGGCGTGCAAGGCCCCAGATATTTAGAACATGGGTCACCTTTTTTGGAATGCCTGACGATGTTGTTTTGAGGCTGTTTCGTCTAAAAGTGGAGACATACTAACAATTGTGGAGTTCCATAAACAGACATACAATTAAACGACTGAGAGTACAGTCTATGGAGTGATTTAAGCACCTGGAGTAAACGGGACACTGTTACATTTACAATTGTTCTGGCACAGGTGTGGACACAGCACTTTTGGATTTGTTAGGAAACTTGAGATCCACCTCCTTTAACAACCTGAATAAGCTGGTTTTTAGATATTTTCTACAGTATAATATGCAGTAACTGTTTTTATTTGTACTATTTGTTTATAGAGAATTTATGTGAAAACATTTTTTCATTCTTGTTTGACCGGTCAATCAAATGTTCAAGACAATAAATCTGTTTTATAGATCATTTTTTAATTAGCATGTGATTATTTCCATACCCACTGTCACGGACTGAGGAACTTGGAGTTGTGTACCCGAACTGGGTTGTAAGACAGAGACACCTGAACCAGTAGGTAGTTTGAAACTGGACGGTTTAATGTAGTTTCTGCTCATACAGTAATAGAGACTGTGATATAAGATGATATAATAAAGTCCCCTATGCAGAGATAACACAACTGGAAGATACTGAATAGGACTGTAGGAGAAAGTCTCTGGATAGTCATTGAACTCGGAAAAGAACTGTAGGAAGAAAATGTAGACTGGAACTAAATGAACTTGAAGAACTTGGAATTTGACTCCGGACTGGAGTAAAGAGGATTGAACTTGAAGAACTTGGAATTTGACTTCGGACTGTAGTAACGAGGATTGAACTTGAAGAACTTGGAATTTGACTCCGGACTGGAGTAAAGTGGATTGAACTTGAAATATGACTCTGGACTGGAGTAACGTGGAATGACCTTGAAGAACTTGGAATTTGACTCCGGACTGGAGTAAAGTGGAAAGAACTTGAAATATGACTCCGGACTGGAGTAACGTGGAATGAACTTGAAGAACTTGGAATATGACTCCAGACTGGAGTAACGGGGAAACACACCAGGAACTTAGGAACATAGGTTAGATCTGAGAATCAGCCTTGCTATGCTAGGAAGCATAGGTTTCACACGGAAGCTCAGGAACATAAGTCATGCAGCAGCAATGGACATTGTTGCACTGGCAACCAGCATGTGTTACAGGAAGAAAACAAAGAAAAAAGGTATGTGACTTGCGCTAAAAGAACGGCAGCCGGGGTCCAACCCACAGAATCACCAGCTCTTAACCTTGCAAAACATATACAGAAAATAAGAGAAGGCCACCCAGCGCTGCTCTGAAAAACAATTATTTGTTAAAAAGATTAATAAAATATATTATGAAAGGTTCTTCTGTCCGATAACACCAATCCAAGTCCTTAGGGAACTTCAAGCAATCGATGTCAACTGATATATCCCAATGAGAGTATGCTCACCTCAAAATGGTGAAAAATGTGCACATAAAGGTATCTTTAAGGAGATCTTCTAGATTTATTCAGGGATAACCTTTGTCCTACTGTAATCGATGTTCCATGGACCCGGAATGGGCCTAGAGATAGGCACTGTAAAGAACGTGGGTGGATAGATGTTAACCCGGGTACATCTCCTCCCCGATCAGTCCAGAGAAAATCCTTTCCTAGGTCCAGCCAGGCAGCAGTAATTTCTCCCACACCACCAACGCGTTTCGGAAACCTGTTCCTTCCTCAAGGTGTACAGGAAGGTCTTTTATACCGTCAGGCTGAAGCGGATTGGCTGAAGCAACTTGAGACTGCTGCTGACTGGATGCATGAGCACCACCTGACCTGGCCCAAGATGGCTGCGCCCATGTTCCGGAAAACTTGCATGCTGGCGCGCCGTGCACGCATGGATCTGAGAGACACAGGCAACAGCGGGGACGCTGTAGACGATCCTCAAGCGGAGGCCCCACATCTGGAATCACTGGAACAGCAGACCGATGGCTCAGCGGGCAGCAATGGCACAGACGTATGGGAAGATGCAGGGGGTTTGGGGTGGAGGTCTCTAGCATAGTTTGTGACACCCACCTTCTCCTATATTATTAGCGCAGAGGCTATTAGATTTCTGTGTTACACCTGATTTCAAGGTGATTATATGTGTAACCACAAGCACATTATTCCTTTGCTGCTCTAATCATAATCTCATGTTTTCTCAGCTAATTGCTATTATTATTGATCATTAGCGCCAGGCTTTTTTGTACAGGACTTTCTCTGTCTCATTCCTTCTTTTACCCTATGTATGTACAGATGGAGCACGTTTTCAAATGAACTGCGCGAGTTAGTGCCAGTCTCATGACAATGTTCCCGCTGACCCTTAGCACTGAAATAGGGCCGAGATTGGTTGGATCGATGGATGCTTTAACTCAAGTGTGACATTAGTCCTTGACAATCGTGGTCCATCTGTATGTGTGTATTTAAATAATTCCTAATTAATTTTTTGGATCTGTTGTATTTCCCTTGGGGGTACATGTACTAATATTGCCAAAGTCTTAGTACAATTTACCAGTGACTGGTACAGTTACAATGGAGGTAGCAGGGGCATCTTAAGAGAGTAAGGGGCCCGTGTGCACTCCCCGTGCGGGGCCCCCTCCTCTCTCCCCGGTGGTCGGCAGCTGACTGATGCGGCTGGCCAGCCACTGGAGCATTAGTAGACTCTGGGCACTAGAGTGTGCCCGGAGTCTACTGCATATGTGCAGAACACTGGAAAAATGGGCATGGCGGCCATTTTTCCATGTTCTGAGCAACGCTGACACCCGCTGCGGGACCACGGACAGGTAAGTTTAAAATAATATGGGTGCAGGGTGTGCAGTGCGGGGCCCCCCTGGACCCGAGGGCCCGTGTGCCCCGCACACACTGCACCCATTATAGATACGTCCCTGGGAGGTAGAGTTATAACCCCTCCAGCATAACCAGGTCGCTGGAAGTCACCATATTAATTATTTATTTTATGTGCTAGTAAATTTAGCCTTAAATAAAGGCCATGCCCATTGTCCTTCCCTGGCAACAATTATTCTAAGCCTGGAGGATATTTTTTGAGATTAGTCTACAATGCGGGAAAGTTGGCCCCACTGGTGTATAGTGTTGGGTCTACCTCCGCCTGTGTTATCCAGTTCCTAATGCATCTTTATGTGGCCAGAAACGGATTTCATCATTGCCAGTAATTACAGCGCTTGGGCGTTTACATCAGTGAGATGATGGCAGAACGATACATAAGGGCCCAACACTATGCACCATGGGTAACCATGCACATTAGGCATACATTACAGCTGGCCAAATCCTTTAAAGGTTCCATAGGCTCCAATAAATGCAGGGACCCCCACCATTTATATATGGGTTGTGCTCTGTATTATGGAAGGATAGAACCAAAACAGGGCACCGCAGGGCAGGGGGCGCTGTTTGGGCCTGTCACTTTTCACGTTTATTATCACTCTCACTTGTAGCTTCCTCTTCTTTTATCCCCAGCATCTCCTGGCCTCCTCTATCTCTTCCCTGGCCCTTCCCCATGAGGCCATGGCCCTCTCTCAGGTGCACTATATTATGTGGCTATTTATTCCCAGCATCTCCTGGCCTCCCCTATTTTTTCCCTGGCTGACTCCAGCTCCATCTGGCCACCTCCCCAAGCACATTCAGTCACACCCTCTTTTATCCCCAGCATCTCCTGGCCGCCCCTATCTCCCCCCTGGCCACCTCCCCCTCCATCAGGCCACCTCCCCAAACACCTTCAGTCACACCCTCTTTTATCCCCGGCATCTCCTGGCTTCCCCTATCTCTTCCCTGGCCGCCTCCCCCTCCATCAGGCCACCTCCCCAAACACCTTCAGTCACACCCTCTTTTATCCCCGGCATCTCCTGACCTCCCCTATCTCTTCCCTGGCCACCTCCCCCTCCATCAGGCCACCTCCCCAAACACCTTCAGTCACACCCTCTTTTATCCCCGGCATCTCCTGGCTTCCCCTATCTCTTACCTGGCCGCCTCCCCCTCCATCAGGCCACCTCCCCAAACACCTTCAGTCACACCCTTTTTTATCCCCGGCATCTCCTGGCCTCCCCTATCTCTTCCCTGGCCACCTCCCCCTCCATCAGGCCACCTCCCCAAACACCTTCAGTCACACCCTCTTTTATCCCCGGCGTCTCCTGGCTTCCCCTATCTCTTCCCTGGCCACCTCCCCCTCCATCAGGCCACCTCCCCAAACACCTTCAGTCACACCCTCTTTTATCCCCGGCGTCTCCTGGCTTCCCCTATCTCTTCCCTGGCCGACTCCCCCTCCATCAGGCCACCTCCCCAAACGCCTTCAGTCACACCCTCTTTTATCCCCGGCGTCTCCTGGCTTCCCCCATCTCTTCCCTGGCCGACTCCCCCTCCATCAGGCCACCTCCCCAAACGCCTTCAGTCACACCCTCTTTTATCCCCGGCGTCTCCTGGCTTCCCCCATCTCTTCCCTGGCCGACTCCCCCTCCATCAGGCCACCTCCCCAAACTCCTTCAGTCACACCCTCTTTTATCCCCAGCATCTCCTGGCTTCCCCTATCTCTTCCCTGGCCACCTCCCCCTCCATCAGGCCACCTCCCCAAACGCCTTCAGTCACACCCTCTTTTATCCCCGGCGTCTCCTGGCTTCCCCCATCTCTTCCCTGGCCGCCTCCCCCTCCATCAGGCCACCTCCCCAAACACCTTCAGTCACACCCTCTTTTATCCCCGGCATCTCCTGGCTTCCCCTATCTCTTCCCTGGCCGCCTCCCCCTCCATCAGGCCACCTCCCCAAACACCTTCAGTCACACCCTCTTTTATCCCCGGCATCTCCTGGCTTCCCCTATCTCTTCCCTGGCCGCCTCCCCCTCCATCAGGCCACCTCCCCAAACACCTTCAGTCACACCCTCTTTTATCCCCGGCATCTCCTGACCTCCCCTATCTCTTCCCTGGCCACCTCCCCCTCCATCAGGCCACCTCCCCAAACACCTTCAGTCACACCCTCTTTTATCCCCGGCATCTCCTGGCTTCCCCTATCTCTTACCTGGCCGCCTCCCCCTCCATCAGGCCACCTCCCCAAACACCTTCAGTCACACCCTTTTTTATCCCCGGCATCTCCTGGCCTCCCCTATCTCTTCCCTGGCCACCTCCCCCTCCATCAGGCCACCTCCCCAAACACCTTCAGTCACACCCTCTTTTATCCCCGGCGTCTCCTGGCTTCCCCTATCTCTTCCCTGGCCACCTCCCCCTCCATCAGGCCACCTCCCCAAACACCTTCAGTCACACCCTCTTTTATCCCCGGCGTCTCCTGGCTTCCCCTATCTCTTCCCTGGCCGACTCCCCCTCCATCAGGCCACCTCCCCAAACGCCTTCAGTCACACCCTCTTTTATCCCCGGCGTCTCCTGGCTTCCCCCATCTCTTCCCTGGCCGACTCCCCCTCCATCAGGCCACCTCCCCAAACGCCTTCAGTCACACCCTCTTTTATCCCCGGCGTCTCCTGGCTTCCCCCATCTCTTCCCTGGCCGACTCCCCCTCCATCAGGCCACCTCCCCAAACTCCTTCAGTCACACCCTCTTTTATCCCCAGCATCTCCTGGCTTCCCCTATCTCTTCCCTGGCCACCTCCCCCTCCATCAGGCCACCTCCCCAAACGCCTTCAGTCACACCCTCTTTTATCCCCGGCGTCTCCTGGCTTCCCCCATCTCTTCCCTGGCCGACTCCCCCTCCATCAGGCCACCTCCCCAAACTCCTTCAGTCACACCCTCTTTTATCCCCAGCATCTCCTGGCTTACCCTATCTCTTCCCTGGTCCTTTCCCATGGTCACCTAAAAGCAGTTGCTTCCTAAATACACTGATTTAGCATACAGTATAACTGTCTCCTAAATGTAGATATAACATTTCACAGGACATGGTAAATGACATTCATCCTTCCACATACAAGTATGAATGAGTTCGGCTTTCCCAGCCTTAACACCTTCAGGTTTTAGAAAGTGCCACAAAACTACAACTGTCTTCTCTCCATACCAGCTGGGACATGTTACACCAAGACACAAAGAATAGGCTTGTCCAGTTTACCATATCACTTCCTAAGTGAGGATGTCTAAATAGCAATTTGTCAACCTTTTAAAACAAAATACCTTAAGCCTTCCTCATAAGTGCTTAGTCTATACATTTAAAAATACATTTCCACAACTGCGCAGAGCATATTGAATATAACATGTTAAAACCATACTTGCCGACATTCAGCTCCCTCCTTCCGGGAGGGAGCTGAATGCCTGCATAGAGCGGGGAGCGTGGCCGGGCTATGATGCCGTTTTGGGGGCGGGGCCAGTGCTTGACCGCACGATCGCATCATCATGGCCCCGCCCCCTCTTCACAATGCCAAGCGAATCGCGTCATTGGCCCCCCCGCTGCTGGGGTTTCTAGTAGTAGTCCGGGAGGCAGGCAGCTGCCAGGAGGCTTGCTTGCCTTTCCGGGGTCGGGAGCGGCATCCGATATTCCGGAGGCTCCCGACCAAATCGGGAGGGTAGGCAAGCCTGGCTAAAACACATATATATTTGCAGTATGTTGCGCCCAGCGCCTAAAGATCCGTTTGAAAATGGCACCGCACGCATGCGTAGCCGGGACGACGGGGAGGAGGTAAGTAACACAGCTACATCTGTAGCTGCGATACTAACCGAGGCGGCAGCTGCTTTTCGGAGTAGCTGTCCCCGCACCAGAGCAATGATGAATTGCTCCGTATACAAAGTTTCCCCTCGCTGCGATTTGGATACTTAAGTATCCCTCGCAGCGAGTTCAGTACTTCATCATCGGAGGCAGAACGTTTCGCAATTACGTCCTTGCTATTATGCAAATGCAGCAGGAGGTGTATGACACCTCCTGCTGCATTTGCGATCCCAGCACTGCGACCATCATCACGACCACCGATGGTGGACGGCGCTGGGCCGCCAGCCAGCTCAGTAAGCCTTAGCTTCCTCAGGCTGGCCGTCTTGCAAGCTCAGGACACTGCGTCGGTCGAAGCAGTCCCTGGGCTTGCCACTCCCAGAAAACGGGGCGGACACGTTTCCGGGAACATCGGCCGACCCCGCCCCTTAAGGCATAGAAGGGTCTCGCATGCACTATTGAATCAGGCCCTGAGCACTGAGGACCTCATTCAGAGTCGGTCGAAGCAGCCGCACGGTCGTACGGGAAAAGGGGCCGGATATGCAAATGATTCCCTCGCAAGTTGCGTCCCTAAGTTTGGATCGGTAGCTGACCGACCAAGGGGAGGAAGCGGTCGGAAGACAAAAAAATACGCCCCCTTCTCGTACGCATTACACGTCATCTCCGGGCATATAAGGATTAATCGAGACCATCGGGAACCATCGGAACTGGTCGTAGAGCTTATGGTTGACCATACCCTCTCTTAAGCTCTACGATCATGTCAGTCTAAAAACCTCCCATGTCACATGTGCTATGATGCTAATTTGTTAATTATGCTCTCCCATAAACCGTATGCACTCCCATAAAACGCCATTGGCATAATTAGGCACACCTGCGTTCGGATCTCCACTCCCCCGTTTTCAAGCACCTTCCCCTGTTACCACCCACAAACGCCTCCATCTATCACTCAAACTACCGACCTGGCTGTGTTCAAGGAGAGAGAAATTTCTCATCGTAGCGGCTAGTTTGCGCACGCGCATTGTGAACTTTACGCATACGCAGTATAGCGAACATCGGTGGCGTACGACCGTGCGGCCGCTTCGACCGACTCTGAATGAGGTCCTGAGTCTCCGGGAAATACATCGTTCTTTGCAGGCTAGAAGACGTTACCATTTATACTTATCCTTTAAGATTTATAAAGCCATATTTTTTGCAGAATATTTTATTGAGAGCGATATCATAACAATACAAAAGTAATCACAATCGAAACAATATAAGTAAACACAGTAACGAAAGGAGACAAGGAAAGGGTTAGCCCGGCCGCGCTTTAGGCGTAAGGAAATGTTGGACACTGACATAATACAACAGACATTCTAGCAAAAGTGACCAATCAAAGACAACTTGATACAAAGTTAAAAAGTAATGTGTGGTCCTTTTGAAGGTTAATGGGCAGCCTATGTGGCCCCTGAAGTGTATCAGGTTGCCTATCACTGTCCTAGATAAATGACAGCTACAATCTGATTGGTTGGTTTTGAGGGATCCTCTTTTGATCAACCTCTCCCATAACATCCATCACCAACTACACCAAGGTGAGTAAATCACTTCATAACTTGTAAAAAAGATGGGGCCCAATCATTCGCCAGCCGGCACCACACTAATAAGAGCAATGACGTCATGATAACACAGTGAGATTAGAAAATATCAGGCGTAGACCTATCAAAAGCAAGGGGGGGGGTCACACGTATAATCACATCTCGCACAATGGCAACGAAAATGCAATTTCTTCATGCGGTTGTCCCATTCATGTCCACTTCTAGGCCAACGTAGCACTGAGCCACTGCAGAGGTAAAACAGAGATGACAATAATGAATGAAAATGTCCATTTTGCACTAGTCCTGATTCTTAAGTGTCACTGTTTTAAAAATAAAAAAACCCTTTATGACACTAATGTACAAATTGGGATTTGCAAAATTCGAACCTTAGAAACAAAACGCATTACCTTCTTTTAGCCCGCAGATGGCAGTGTTGTTATATGCAATTGCAGTTATTTTTTTTAGAATTAAAAAAAAATAATAATTCAAAAAAAACCCCATTAGAATGTAAATAACAGCCGCAGTACCTCCGGTAAGGTGAGGTCGATCTTTCCACTGCTATCCTTGTCCAAAATAGAGAACATTTCTGAAAATATATAAATAAACGGTTTTAAAATTATTCTGTGGTTATCATAATTATGTCTTCTATCAGGATGGACTATTTAATGCTGTCTAATAGATCAACATTGTTTAGTTGTATTCAGCTGTCGGGTTCAATCTTCAGATTCAGGAATAGGACTTCCATACATAAAGTTACTCAGGTGCTTGTAGAGACCTTCAGCCGAGCTCTCGCTACTAACCGCTCATCTGGTTCGTACATGCGCAAAATATGGTACAAGAATTTGTCTGGATCCCGTGCATGCCAGTTGGGCATTGCATGTGCATTGGGCAGCCGCTTCCCTGGCATTACCGATCTTTCTCTCACGCTGTGTTCTCTGTGCTGCTGCTGATATTGGTTGCAGGAGAGGAACATTGGGATATTTTGGTGAAGGATATGACGGGAGAATGATACTGCGCATCGGGGGTCTAAGAAGAGGAGGCAAAATGATGCGATTTGCGTCATATTGTCACCGCCCTCTGCCCACAGACCCGCCATTCCCGGTATTACTCTCCCCACCCTGCCCACTTCACTAGAAAGATAGCGTGATGCGGGAGACCCACCCGTTCTCCCAGGGGTCAGGGGGACTACCAGAAAAATTGGGAGCCTCACCTGTGTGTGAGGTAATGAGTGATATGTATCAAACCCCTTTTTACTTAAATCATGCAGAAACTGCAATTTAAACATTTTGAAATATTTTTAGTTTTGTTTTTAAATGTTTTCCTTCTTTGCCTTTTTTATTTTACATTAAAAACTTATTTCTACCTGATACGGTTTCTCTATTTTTAATGGGTTTTTTTTGTATTTTTGTGTCCCTGCGGCGACTTTCAACAATTTCTCTGATGTTTATCTTTCCTTTTCACACATAGGGGTTTATGTATCAAGCAATGCCCCCAGTAATGCCCCTAATAGTGCTGTACCCCTTCCCAGTGTAGAACAGGCCCCACTCCCCTGTGCAGTACTTAACACTCTTCACGTTGACCGCTGGGCAACGCTCCAGTCCACGCCGTCAGCGCACCCCGCGTAGACGCTGCCGCTGACTGGATCTAACCAGAACCAGCAGGCACAGACTCCTCTCATCGCAGGTGACGTCATGACAGACTGCATCACTGGGAACGCGGGCCTCTGAAGCAATCCGAGGTTTCTTTAGTCTCTGATCGCTTCAGTTCCCAGCGTTCCCAGCGCAACAGCGAGTTGATGTCTTGGCCGGCCATGCTACAGAGGGTGCAGGGGGATGCTTGCTGGGATGGCGGGCCCCTAAGCTGCCGGGGCCCATAGCAAGCGCTCTATAATTACGCCAGTGGTAGAAGCTGATTGGTTGCTATGGACAAATTCTCCACTTCTCTACGCCTTGATACATAAACCCCTTAGGGGCTTATTTATCAAGATGTCGCAAAAAAGGATGATTTTTTTTTTTTTATCGCCATGAAAAATCACTTATTGCAGCAATTTATAAAGGAAATGCAGCGGGGCAGCGGAGTGACATTCAGACGCTTTTGTGATTCTCGCCCAGGCAGTAAGGGTTACCTTATTGCTTAGCAGGGCCAGCCTCTAAGGATTTGGGCTTTCAGTTTCACTAATACTAACAATGGATACTAAAAAAATATATTGTTTAAAAAAAATGAGTGATAAAAATTGTTCTAAAAACTGAATTGTTAAAAAAAATATAAAACAAAAGCTAATTAAAAGATTTAAAAACCACTTTGTATTGAAGAAATGTTTTATTAAAAAAAAGAAGTTTTCCCATTAGTTTCTTGCACTTACACAAGGGCCTAGTTACTGTAGGTGCAGGGAGTGCGGCTGCCTCTGGGGCCAGGACCTCTCCCTGCCCCGAGTACAATGCCATCTCCTGACCCAACGGTTTTTCTATTCTCACCACAGTGCTGCTGTAGGGCATCTGAGCTGACCCAAGCTACAGCCATCACTAGCTGTTGCCTGTATGTAATGTGATGTCACAGTGCCGGTCACAGCCCTATATAAGGGAAGCCCAGCTGCTGGCTGCCATTTTGTGGCTATAGCCATCTCTAGCTGCTGCCTGGATGCATTGTGATGTCACAGTGCCGGTCACAGCCCTATATAAGGGAAGCCCAGCTACTGGCAGCCATTTTGTGGCTACAGCCATCACTAGCTGCTGCCTGTATGTATTGTGATGTCACAGTGCCGGTCACAGCCCTATATAAGGGAAGCCCAGCTACTGGCAACCATTTTGTGGCTACAGCCATCACTAGCTGCTGCCTGTATGTATTGTGATGTCACAGTGCTGGTCACAGCCCTATATAAGGGAAGCCCAGCTACTGGCAGCCATTTTGTGGCTACAGCCATCTCTAGCTGCTGCCTGTGTACATTGTGATGTCACAGTGCCGGTCACAGCCCTATATAAGGGAAGCCCAGCTACTGGCAGCCATTTTGTGGCTATAGCCATCTCTAGCTGCTGCCTGGATGCATTGTGATGTCACAGTGCCGGTCACAGCCCTATATAAGGGAAGCCCAGCTACTGGCAGCCATTTTGTGGCTACAGCCATCACTAGCTGCTGCCTGTATGTATTGTGATGTCACAGTGCCGGTCACAGCCCTATATAAGGGAAGCCCAGCTACTGGCAGCCATTTTGTGGCTATAGCCATCTCTAGCTGCTGCCTGTGTACATTGTGATGTCACAGTGCCGATCACAGCCCTATATAAGGGAAGCCCAGCTACTGGCAGCCATTTTGTGGCTATAGCCATCTCTAGCTGCTGCCTGTATGCATTGTGATGTCACAGTGCCGGTCACAGCCCTATATAAGGGAAGCCCAGCTACTGGCAGCCATTTTGTGGCTACAGCCATCACTAGCTGTTGCCTGTATGTATTGTGATGGCACAGTGCTGGTCACAGCCCTATATAAGGGAAGCCCAGCTACTGGCAGCCATTTTGTGGCTATAGCCATCTCTAGCTGCTGCCTGTATGTATTGTGATGTCACACTTCAGGTCACAGCCCTATATAAGGGAAGTCCAGCTACTGGCAGCCATTTTGTGGCTATAGCCATCTCTAGCTGCTGCCTGTGTACATTGTGATGTCACAGTGTAGGTCACAGCCCTATATAAGGGAAGCCCAGCTACTGGCAGCCATTTTGTGGCTATAGCCATCTCTAGCTGCTGCCTGTATGCATTGTGATGTCACAATGCTGGTCACAGCCCTATATAAGGGAAGCCCAGCTACTGGCAGCCATTTTGTGGCTATAGCCATCTCTAGCTGCTGCCTGTATGTATTGTGATGTCACAGCGCCGGTCACAGCCCTATATAAGGGACGCCCAGCTACTGGCAGCCATTTTGTGTTGACATTTTCTCCTACATTGATACTCTCTGAGTAGTTCCTGCCATATTTTGGATAACGACTACTGATAAGAACTTTGGATTACATCTTCCAACAAGGTCCGGAACAGCAAATTCTTCAGAAAAATAATCTGAATAACACCTTCCGGTAAGGACCATATAACAAACGTTAGTCTTACACCCTTCCCCTTCAGACACCTCCCTCCAATTTATCTGCAGTTTTAAATTTAGAAACAATGGATTATATATCTGATATGACACTGCATGATGTAAGATGGATACACACTTGTCCAATCCTCCGGCGATCCAACTCCAGACCCGATTGCTGACACAAATCTACTGGAGTACTAAGTAGGCAGATGGATGGATAAACTGCAAAATACTTTGCACACGGTGGGCCCTGTGGAAATATTGCTATGGTACCTCCATAGGTCTTGCTACGCCCCTGTACATACACCATTGTTATAGTTATAAAACAGGTTTTCCCATGCAAATCAGTGCTAACACTTTTGGTATACTTCTTATATTGTCATTTCAACGCGTTTCACCTTAGTAAATTGCGAGGGGGAGCTACGGTCGCAACTAAAATTTCCCATTAAACGTGACATTCCGCAGCCAAATTATGAGTTGGGAAAATGTTTTAAAAACTGTGAGATTTCTGCATTAGCTGTACATTGGCAGGAGTCATCCACTTACTGAATAAGGTTTCCAAACGCGTCATGCAAGCGATGAACCCATCAAAGTTAACAGCCAGGTCGTCAGACGCATAGCGCTGTACAATGCTCTGCTGGATCTTGTTGTTAAGACTAAAGCCTAGGAAGATAAAGCCAGATTAAATGCCAGCAACACTACAAATAGACAATTATAGTTATAGGAGCACCCCCCCCCCCACCCCCAAAGGGAACCTAAGGTAAACTATTTTTGACCCTTAACCTTGAACTTTGGTGAGTAAGGAAGCATGGTACTGCAGCAGCACAGAGTATATCAGGAGATGGGATGTGTTAGTGAGGACAGGGCTGCATGTGACAGGGGCAGTGACATGATCTGAGGAGGGGAATGGAGGCAGCAGGAGGTCACAGACTGATAGTTATATAGTGGAAGGAGCAGTGTCCACCAGCAGCACAGAGTATATCAGGAGATGAGTGATGTATTAGTGAGAACAGGGCTGCATGTGACAGGGGCAGTGACATGATGTGAGGAGGGGAATGGAGGCAGCAGGAAACCACAGACTGATAGTTATATAGTGGGAGGAGCAGGGTCCCCAGCAGCACAGGGTATATCAGGAGATGTGATGTATTAGTGAGGACAGGGCTGCATGTGACAGGGGCAGTGACATGATGTGAGGAGGGGAATGGAGGCAGCAGGAAGTCACAGACTGAGCGTTTATAGTGGAAGGAGCAGGGTCCCCCAGCAGCACAGAGTATATCAGTAGATGAGTGATGTGTTAGTGAGGACAGGGCTGCATGTGACAGGGGCAGTGATATGATGTGAGGAGGGGAATGGAGGCAGCAGTTAGCCACGGACTGAGAGTTATATAGTGGGAGGAGCAGGGTCTCCAGCAGCACAGAGTATATCAGGAGATGTGATGTGTTAGTGAGGACAGGGCTGCATGTGACAGGGGCAGTGATATGATGTGAGGAGGGGAATGGAGGCAGCAGTTAGCCACAGACTGAGAGTTATATAGTGGGAGGAGCAGGGTCTCCAGCAGCACAGAGTATATCAGGAGATGAGTGATGTGTTAGTGAGGACAGGGCTGCATGTGGCAGGGGCAGTGACATGATGTGAGGAGGGGAATGGAGGCAGCAGGAAGACACAGGCTGAGAGTTATATAGTGGGAGGAGCAGGGTCTCCAGCAGCACAGAGTATATCAGGAGATGAGTGATGTGTTAGTAAGGACCAGGCTGCATGTGACAGGGGCAGTGACATGATGTGAGGAGGAGAATGAAGACATGCAGAAACACCATAGATTGCTAATTATACAGTGGGAGGAGCAGGGTCTTCAACTGTAATGATGTGAGGTGGAAATCAAAGTGATGTAGTAAGACTGTGGTAACGAACATCCATATATACAACCAACTGTATATTTATAGAGTACAGTACATTTATAGACTTATGAAATTCATCTTAACTATAAACAGTTGGGTACAATACAAATAAAACCCACAAATTCTGATGTGTGGGGAAAATAATTACCTGCATCCAGCAAAGCCGACCTTATTTCATAAGCATCCATGGTTCCGGATTTATCTGTATCTCTCTTCATGAAGATTTCCTATTGGACACAGAACATCAATATTGATTAAGTAGCAGCTGTCAATGCACAGAGAGGACGCAGTTATTTTATGAGCTAAACAAATGGGAAGGCATTTTATTACTGCACCAGCGGCTGCCATTTTACGCACGGGAACAATACACATAAGAATGCAGCTTATTAATTCACTAGGAACCATTGTCTGAAGACTACTAGCCAGGTCTCATACATATGATTCCTAAATTGGCCCACTGTCATTGATGGGATGCCTTCCTATAATACTGGTTAGGCCTACAAAATGGCTGCCTACCGCCTTTCTTGGCAGAGTAGCCCACCTTCCAGGACAGGGCGTAGAAGCAGCCATTACATTAAACTTCTCACCTACACACTGTGGGATGAACCTAGTATTTACTATTTAGAGTGTCAGGGCACCAGGAATGATTGACATAGCTGAGGCATGTGATACAAAGTGCCTCCTACCTCAAATATATCCCTAGTTCATACCGAATGAATAGTAAGATAGTCAATTCATAGGAAGAATGTATTGTAATGTAATAAAAGAGAAGTATTGGGTCAGCCGGCAAAATGGCTGCCTCCACTGTGTGAAAGAGCAGTCATTGTGGAAACGGATTTACCATATATTTCTGTATCTTTATCCAGAGAGTTTTGAATTCTACAAGACTCAGTGTCCCAGTTCCGTCCATCTAGGCAAATATTAGTTAAGGGCACTTTTTTGTTTGTTTGTGTGTGTGTTATAGAATTTACAAAATCATGTCTGCTACCTGAAAATAATATAATATTGTGCCTAAAATAATATGATGCTATTGGTTGCAGTACATTCATCTACCCTTAGCTGTTATACAGCTGTTCCTATACCTGGAGCCTAGGGAATATTGCAAATCTGCAAGAAAAAAAAACAGTAATACTAAAGCAACTCCATCCCTCATTGTATTTGCCTTGTGCATTTGGTTACTATAAATATACATTTTAAAAGCTGCATGCATAAAAAATAGAGCACTTGACATTGGGACTGATTCATTACCGATCGCAACTGCGATTACGCATGCTATCGGACAATTGTTGCATTATACGCATGCGTATGCATCGCAGTGCGTGAAGACTCCACTGCGATCGGGACTGTGATCGCAGTGACTATGCAGACCCATCGCAGAGTGATTGACAGGAAGTACTGTTTTGGGGTGGTGACGGGGGGTGGTTGGCGAAATGCAGGTGTGCCAGTGCATTTGAAAGCCGTTACAGGGGTATGCATAAATTATCCACTGCGATGCAGTACACAGCTTGTGTACTGCGTGCGATGAGGTTAGTAATTCCTGAGTAAGGTCAGAGCCTGTGTAAGTGTGTGTGAGGATGTGATGGTACTCCATGTTACTGATGGTCTCTCAGTCTTGTGTAATCACTGCGTGCGATGAGGTTAGTAATTTCTGAGTAAGGTCAGAGCCTGTGTAAGTGTGTGAGGCTGTGATGGTACTCCATGTTACTGATGGTCTCGGTCTCTCAGTCTTGTGTAATCACTGTGTGTGATGAGGTTAGTAATTGCTGAGTAAGGTCAGAGCCTGTGTAAGTGTGTGTGAGGCTGTGATGGTACTCCATGTTACTGATGGTTTCGCAGTCTTGCTAAGTATTACGAATGTGTGTAAGGTAAAGGGGGCATCCTTATGTTAGGCTGCAACGGCATTGCTATAGCAATCATTAGCATATATCCGCAGTGAGACTTTGTGCGTAATCGCTATTGTGATCGTAACAGAAATCCTTACTGAATCAGGCCATTGTTTCCGCCATGGTGCTACTAAGTCTTCTTTCAGAGTTAATTGTTCAGTAGAGATGTTCTTTATTTTGTCTTTCCCATAATTGCTTTATACTATCCCAGAATTCTGCCATTACGTATTACTGGTTTGATATCGCTGGGGAGTGGCCTATTGGCAAAATATATCGGTGACATCACTGGGGGTAGGGTATGATGTCATTTTTGGGCATAAGCAGGTCTAGAAAGTTCTAACAATAGGTCAGTGAGCAGGCAAAGAGATGGCCAACGCTATGCCCTGAGGCTGCTTCCAGCCTGCACAGAGGGAAAGCAACAACAACCTACAGTATATAGCATATATCGTACACTCCCCTGTGCAGTGCGCCATTGAGCTGATAAAAGGTGAAAGGTTACAGGCCCTTTAGGAGTAATGTGAATATCCCTTATACATCGTCTTCATGTTCATAGAGACTTTTATATTTAATCATTGGTGGGAATTCTGCGGCTGTCACTGCTGTTGCCGATCTTTAACATCCAGGTCCTGGAAGCTGTCACAGGACTGTATCACTCAAACACAAGGAATATTGTCAGGCAAAGGATACATTCATGAGGGAGACCATCTCTCTGCATGTAGCCAGGCTAAAACCGTTTGATTTCAAATCTGTTCCTGAAAACAATGTCAGACACATTAACCAGTAGGAAAGTGAAACGCGTCACCTATTACATGTAATTGTTTTCCTGACCAAACTACACAGTGCTGCTATGGAGCGGCTGGAGGACAATGATTACTTTATGGCAATAACTACACTTATAGGCCGCAGAACACCGACACTGACATTTTCATATAGAAAGCATGGTGCGTTCCTGCTTACTACCTTATGCTAATGCCTGTATCCGACCGTCTTCAGGCGGATGTCCTGGTCCGTCCACTGATTTTCCTACTCCAGTCATCACAATTAGTTTTGGTATTTGCACCCATCCCATGCTGTGTGCAAAAGATCCTTCTGAAAGAGTTGCCCCATCTCCGTCCGCACGCCACAAGTAAGTACAGAAACCTGCTTACATGCCAATGGCACTGCCGTGACACTACCACAAGATGGAACAGTTCCGTGCGTTGCATAGTAGCCGCCCATTTTATATAAAGAGTGATCCGTCAATCAGCAGATCACTCTGTCCCCACTTTTAGTCCCTATCCGTGTGTGTATGCATGGCACGCCGCACGTGCAGCCTGCGATCGCTTGCTATCGCACATGCGCAGCAGGATCCGTCCGCAATTGGACTCTCCTCAAAAAGCAAAATCAGGCAGTAAGTGTGAATTTTGTGCCTTAAGAGGAAATTCACAGAACAGTTACAGCCGCATTAGGGAAGATTCGGAGCGTATAGATGCAGGCAAAGCAATGATCCGCCAGTTATATCATCAAATTGTCTTCTTATACCTACTGTGTGCGGCCGGAGATCTATGCCTTGTCTGCTTATACCTACTGTGTGCGGTCGGGGATCTATACTTTGTCTGCTTATACCTACTGTGTGCGGCCGGGGATCTATACTTTGTCTGCTTATACCTACTGTGTGCGGCCGGGGATCTATACTTTGTCTGCTTATACCTACTGTGTGCGGCCGGGGATCTATGCCTTGTCTGCTTATACCTACGGTGTGCGGCCGGGGATCTATGCCTTGTCTGCTTATACCTACTGTGAGCGGCCGGGGATCTATACTTTGTCTGCTTATTCCTACTGTATGCGGCCGGGGATCTGTACCTTGTCTGCTTATACCTACTGTGTGCGGCCGGGGATCTATACCTTGTCTGCTTATACCTACTGTGTGCGGCCGGGGATCTATACCTTGTCTGCTTATACCTACTGTGTGCGGCCGGGGATCTATGCCTTGTCTGCTTATACCTACTGTGTGCGGCCGGGGAGCTATGCCTTGTCTGCTTATACCTACTGTGTGCGGCCGGGGATCTATGCCTTGTCTGCTTATACCTACTGTGTGCGGTCGGGGATCTATGCCTTGTCTGCTTATACCTACTGTGTGCGGCCGGGGATCTATGCCTTGTCTGCTTATACCTACTGTCTGCGGCCGGGGATCTATACCATGTCTGCTTATACCTACGGTGTGCGGCCGGGGATCTATGCCTTGTCTGCTTATACCTACCGTGTGCGGCCGGGGATCTATGCCTAGTCTGCCTATACCTACCGTGTGCGGCCGGGGATCTATGCCATGTCTGCTTATACCTACCGTGTGCGGCCGGGGATCTATGCCTTGTCTGCTTATACCTACCGTGTGCGGCCGGGGATCTATGCCTTGTCTGCTTATACCTACTGTGTGCGGCCGGGGATCTATGCCATGTCTGCTTATACCTACTGTGTGCGGCCGGGGATCTATGCCTTGTCTGCTTATACCTACTGTGTGCGGTCGGGGATCTATACTTTGTCTGCTTATACCTACTGTGTGCGGCCGGGGATCTATACTTTGTCTGCTTATACCTACTGTGTGCGGCCGGGGATCTATACTTTGTCTGCTTATACCTACTGTGTGCGGCCGGGGATCTATGCCTTGTCTGCTTATACCTACTGTGTGCGGCCGGGGATCTATGCCTTGTCTGCTTATACCTACTGTGTGCGGCCGGGGATCTATGCCTTGTCTGCTTATACCTACTGTGTGCGGCCGGGGATCTATGCCTTGTCTGCTTATACCTACTGTGTACGGCCGGGGATCTATGCCTTGTCTGTTTATACCTACTGTGTGAGGCTGGGGATCTATACTTTGTCTGCTTATACCTACTGTGTGCGGCCGGGGATCTATACTTTGTCTGCTTATACCTACTGTGTGCGGCCGGGGATCTATGCCTTGTCTGCTTATACCTACTGTGTGCGGCCGGGGATCTATGCCTTGTCTGCTTATACCTACTGTGTGCGGCCGGGGATCTATACCTTGTCTGCTTATACCTACTGTGTGCGGCTGGGGATCTATACCTTGTCTGCTTATACCTACTGTGTGCGGCCGGGGATCTATGCCGTGTCTGCTTATACCTACTGTGTGCGGCCGGGGATCTATGCCTTGTCTGCTTATATCTACTGTGTGCGGCCGGGGATCTATGCCTTGTCTGCTTATATCTACTGTGTGCGGCCGGGGATCTATGCCTTGTCTGCTTATACCTACTGTGTGCGGCTGGGGATCTATACCTTGTCTGCTTATACCTACTGTGTGCGGCCGGGGATCTATGCCTTGTCTGCTTATACCTACTGTGTGCGGCCGGGGATCTATGCCTTGTCTGCTTATACCTACTGTGTGCGGCCGGGGATCTATGCCTTGTCTGCTTATACCTACTGTGTGCGGCCGGGGATCTATGCCTTGTCTACTTATACCTACTGTGTGCGGCCGGGGATCTATGCCGTGTCTGCTTATACCTACTGTGTGCGGCCGGGGATCTATGCCTTGTCTGCTTATATCTACTGTGTGCGGCCGGGGATCTATGCCTTGTCTGCTTATACCTACTGTGTGCGGCCGGGGATCTATGCCTTGTCTGCTTATACCTACTGTCTGCGGCCGGGGATCTATACCATGTCTGCTTATACCTACGGTGTGCGGCCGGGGATCTATGCCTTGTCTGCTTATACCTACCGTGTGCGGCCGGGGATCTATGCCTTGTCTGCCTATACCTACCGTGTGCGGCCGGGGATCTATGCCATGTCTGCTTATACCTACCGTGTGCGGCCGGGGATCTATGCCTTGTCTGCTTATACCTACCGTGTGCGGCCTGGGATCTATGCCTTGTCTGCTTATACCTACCGTGTGCGGCCGGGGATCTATGCCATGTCTGCTTATACCTACTGTGTGCGGCCGGGGATCTATGCCATGTCTGCTTATACCTACTGTGTGCGGCCGGGGATCTATGCCTTGTCTGCTTATACCTACTGTGTGCGGCCGGGGATCTATACCTTGTCTGCTTATACCTACTGTGTGTGGCCGGGGATCTATACCTTGTCTGCTTATACCTACTGTGTGCGGCTGGGGATCTATACCTTGTCTGCTTATACCTACTGTGTGCGGCCGGGGATCTATGCCGTGTCTGCTTATACCTACTGTGTGTGGCCGGGGATCTATGCCTTGTCTGCTTATATCTACTGTGTGCGGCCGGGGATCTATGCCTTGTCTGCTTATATCTACTGTGTGCGGCCGGGGATCTATGCCTTGTCTGCTTATACCTACTGTGTGCGGCTGGGGATCTATACCTTGTCTGCTTATACCTACTGTGTGCGGCCGGGGATCTATGCCTTGTCTGCTTATACGTACTGTGTGCGGCCGGGGATCTATGCCTTGTCTGCTTATACCTACTGTGTGCGGCCGGGGATCTATGCCTTGTCTGCTTATACCTACTGTGTGCGGCCGGGGATCTATGCCTTGTCTACTTATACCTACTGTGTGCGGCCGGGGATCTATGCCGTGTCTGCTTATACCTACTGTGTGCGGCCGGGGATCTATGCCTTGTCTGCTTATATCTACTGTGTGCGGCCGGGGATCTATGCCTTGTCTGCTTATACCTACTGTGTGCGGCCGGGGATCTATGCCTTGTCTGCTTATACCTACTGTCTGCGGCCGGGGATCTATACCATGTCTGCTTATACCTACGGTGTGCGGCCGGGGATCTATGCCTTGTCTGCTTATACCTACCGTGTGCGGCCGGGGATCTATGCCTTGTCTGCCTATACCTACCGTGTGCGGCCGGGGATCTATGCCATGTCTGCTTATACCTACCGTGTGCGGCCGGGGATCTATGCCTTGTCTGCTTATACCTACCGTGTGCGGCCTGGGATCTATGCCTTGTCTGCTTATACCTACCGTGTGCGGCCGGGGATCTATGCCATGTCTGCTTATACCTACTGTGTGCGGCCGGGGATCTATGCCATGTCTGCTTATACCTACTGTGTGCGGCCGGGGATCTATGCCTTGTCTGCTTATACCTACTGTGTGCGGTCGGGGATCTATACTTTGTCTGCTTATACCTACTGTGTGCGGCCGGGGATCTATACTTTGTCTGCTTATACCTACTGTGTGCGGCCGGGGATCTATACTTTGTCTGCTTATACCTACTGTGTGCGGCCGGGGATCTATGCCTTGTCTGCTTATACCTACTGTGTGCGGCCGGGGATCTATGCCTTGTCTGCTTATACCTACTGTGTGCGGCCGGGGATCTATGCCTTGTCTGCTTATACCTACTGTGTGCGGCCGGGGATCTATGCCTTGTCTGCTTATACCTACTGTGTACGGCCGGGGATCTATGCCTTGTCTGTTTATACCTACTGTGTGAGGCTGGGGATCTATGCCTTGTCTGCTTATACCTACTGTGTGCGGCCGGGGATCTATGCCTTGTCTGCTTATACCTACTGTGTGCGGCCGGGGATCTATACTTTGTCTGCTTATACCTACTGTGTGCGGCCGGGGATCTATACTTTGTCTGCTTATACCTACTGTGTGCGGCCGGGGATCTATACTTTGTCTGCTTATACCTACTGTGTGCGGCCGGGGATCTACACCTTGTCTGCTTATACCTACTGTGTGCGGCCGGGGATCTATACCTTGTCTGCTTATACCTACTGTGTGCGGCTGGGGATCTATACCTTGTCTGCTTATACCTACTGTGTGCGGCCGGGGATCTATGCCGTGTCTGCTTATACCTACTGTGTGCGGCCGGGGATCTATGCCTTGTCTGCTTATATCTACTGTGTGCGGCCGGGGATCTATGCCTTGTCTGCTTATATCTACTGTGTGCGGCCGGGGATCTATGCCTTGTCTGCTTATACCTACTGTGTGCGGCCTGGGATCTATACCTTGTCTGCTTATACCTACTGTGTGCGGCCGGGGATCTATGCCTTGTCTGCTTATACCTACTGTGTGCGGCCGGGGATCTATGCCTTGTCTGCTTATACCTACTGTGTGCGGCCGGGGATCTATGCCTTGTCTGCTTATACCTACTGTGTGCGGCCGGGGATCTATGCCTTGTCTACTTATACCTACTGTGTGGGGCCGGGGATCTATGCCTTGTCTGCTTATAGCTACTGTGTGCGGCCGGGGATCTGCGCCTTGTCTGCTTATACCTACTGTGTGCGGCCGGGGATCTATGCCTTTTCTGCTTATACCTACTGTGTGCGGCCGGGGATCTATGCCTTGTCTGCTTATACCTACTGTGTGCGGCCGGGGATCTATGCCTTGTCTGCTTATACCTACTGTGTGTGGCCTGGGATCTATGCCTTTTCTGCTTATACCTACTGTGTGCGGCCGGGGATCTATGCCTTGTCTGCTTATACCTACTGTGTGCGGCCGGGGATCTATACTTTCACAATGTGCTGAGGTCTGTTTGCTGTGTTGTATGTAGAGGTAGACAGATGACCTGGGAAGATTCTGGGGGTGCTACTTACTCTTTGATAGAAGTCTGTTCAGAATAGTCTGGATATCCTTTGCAGTGACCTCTCCTTTCTACAGGAGGAAAGAAGAACACATGAGCTGACAATCTGAACAATATACAGTATGTGTGTGTTACAGCAATGTCACACACAAGGGAGGCTGCACCCCTGCACTGCTGTGACCATTGTAAATCATTATTGTGATGGAAATTGTCTTACATCTCCCGCCAGTTTCTGGAATATATTCTTGAAGTCGTCCGTCACGTCCTTGTCCGTTATCTGAGGCTTGGGGCATAGAATATTAATGGTTAGCTGAAAGCCATTGCGCATCTCCCTATGCACATCAGGGCCTGGGGACAGGGTTAAGCGGCATATCCCATCTCAGCCCAACAACATAGTGACTGGATTGGGGGGACGTGAAGTAACGAGAATAAAATGATAACAAAAGCAATATTTACCTCATAGGGATCAGCTTTTACCACATCACCGACCTCCCTGACAGGAGCAAAACACAAACAACACAGTGATGAAATTACGTTTATGTGACAGGTTCTACATGTGATACAATACAGAAGTGTTTATACGCCATATGGATCGAGACGCCCAGCGCGACCCAGACTCTCCATGAGGAGTAGCGCATTGTAATTTTCTTTACATTTATGTGCATCGCAGGGGCAGCGAGACGCCATTCATGGCGTACTAGAAACGCTGGACTGGGACTTTAACCGCACAGGAATTAGGTTTAAACACGTACATAGTCACAGGTGAAGCGCAAAAGGAACTTGGCGTGAAAAAAAGCTGCGGCCGCTGCATCGTAGCCCTTTGTTTGCAGATGCAGAGACTCAGTCACATACAGACATACAAATGCCGCACATCACATTGGTCAGTGCTAGGCAGCCATGTTGTTTTGTTGCTCCCAGTTGTTTTATTTACATGAATAAGACGCACATTTAAGCAAGAAAAACGCGCGGCAGAGTCGCCCAGGACCAGGCGACTAGAGCAACAGTGTGTGAGGACACATCTATAGGTTTTCTTTCCTTCTAGTATAGGAGTGGGCAATAAGCACCCCCCCAGCTGTTGTAGAACATCCCAGCATGCCTTGCAACAGTATTAGCATGGTAAAATAGCAGAACTGTGGCAGGGCATGCTGGGATGTGTAGTTCTACAACAGCTGGGGGGTCAGCCTATTGCCCACCCCTGTTCTAGAAGGTGGATTGCACGTAATTAGTGTGCAGTACCTTCTATCAGCCTATAGGTGATGCTGTGTGCATTTTCAGTGAAATGGACTGGGGGGGTTTATTTACTAAAGTGAGAGATTTTAGAAGTGGAGATGTTGCCCATAGCAACAAATCAGATTCTACTTAACATTTATCTAGCACCTTCTAGAAGATAATAGCTAGAATCTGATTGGTTGCCATGGGCAACATCTCCAATTCTAAACACCCGCACTTTAGTAAATATATACTTCTAGGTCTAATCCTGATGAGGTGGAGCACAGTTGTATATAGTCACATAGGGGCAAATTGTAATACTTTAAAACAATACTGAATTGTGAATAACATGTTGCAAAATGTTGAAGACATCTATATCTTATGCCAGGGGGAATTGCAGTTACTGATAACCCTCCTATAGATCATAAAAGCAAATAAACTATTTAAAATACAGGAAAATAATAAGATGCACCTTGTCAGGCTTTATCTTGTATTTGTGCGGTGTTTACCTTTTTAGCTTGTATTCATTATGTTAGATATAAAAGGCGTCATACAGTTACTATGAGGAAAGCTGCTAAACAATTGCAGGGAATGTGAGGGGCAAGGTGGGGACCTTTTAGAATGTGTGGTCATTTAATTGAGATGTTCCAAACTTGGGGGGGAAACTTTATCTGGAAAATTTTACATTCCAAACTTTTTAGAGAATTGTTCCCTTGTCTGTATGGGAACGGGCAATTCAGAACCACACAATCTAGAAAATTCCAAAAGCCAAAGAGAGACAACAAAAAAACATAGGGCCTGATTCAGAGCCGTTCGCTATTTGCAGTCGTTCGTTCAAAAACAAGGGGTCGCTATTCAAATGATCCGTTCGCAAATTGCAGTCTGTTCACACCTCTAAGTCTGAACGAGCGTGCAAAACATACGCTCGTTTATTTGTTAAAAACGCCCCCTGGCCGCTCGCACCATACGTCATGTCCGCTATTTATTAGATTAATCGAGTACATCGACCAGCGTATGAACTGCTCGCTATTCTTGTGGTTGGTTTTTTCAACCGCTATTTTACGAGCAGTTCTGAGTTTAAAAAAACCAAGTGACGTGGTCAATGACGCTGCTGTATTAATTATGCACACCCTTAAAACGCCCGTTTTGACCTTTAAGCACGCCTGCGTTCGAATTCCACTCCCCCATTTACAAGCACCTTCCCCTGTTACCACCCACATACGCCTCATTCTGTCACTCAAAATAGCAGGCACTCGCTATATAGCGTACAAACGATTTTCGGCCGCACTGACTGGTTCGCGCATGCGTACTAAAAATCGAACGCATGCGCAGATGTGCGAACATCGCTCGGAACGAGCGTACGGCCGCTAGCGAGCGGCTCTGAATGAGGGCCATAATAAGTTAGTTGTAGTGTGTGGTACTTTTCCCAGAGACACAGACATTCTCACCATGCTCTCTTCCTGCGGGTACGATGAGGAGCTCTGATAAACAATGTACTGAGCAGGGGAATGCCAAGGCGGCATGTGCCAAGATACCTCCAATAATAGGTGCGGTCCCCTCTACATACTGTACATCCTGGGGATACTTAATATTAGAGGGTACCCTCCAAAAACTGGTGTTTTCAGTGGATAGCCTGCAAATATCTTTTGATAAATATGCCCCTAAGTATATTTCAGGTAAGTTTTGGAAATAGCTGAAAATACTAATTGCCAACCAATGCGGATGGTACTTAGGGCACCACGCCCCCACCTGTGGAAAGCCCATGTACCGTCACTGATACCTACAAAGATTTGGCCTCTTTCTCCGAGAAGACGCGCAGGCAGAATTCACCGGCTTTGAAGGGTTCGAATGTGGAGGGTACAATGAGGTACTCCCCGACCGGTAACTTCATTCGCTTGGAGACCTCTCGCATGTTGATGTAGGTATCAGAGCGCGCCACTGATTGGTTACTCTGGAAGAAATCCCTGCTGAGGTGGACGTCCGTTTTTTTCTGAAGCTGGTGAAAGAAAGTGAAGATTAATTTGAGAAACAAAAATAGATCATTATTCTAACAATACATATGGTTAAAGTGGGCATGCGCCGCATGGTGGTACAGTGGATAGCAGTGCTATTGCGCAAGGCCAAATCTACAGTACGTTCTCCCTGTGTTTTCATGAATTTCCTCCCATTAAGAAAGAGGATCTCATACTAGTGACTATCAGAATAGAGGATCTCCTGTTTGTAACCATTAGGAAACAGGAACTCCTACGTATGACTTTTAGGAGATAATTGTGTCCATTAGAAGAGAGGATCGTTTGCTTGTGAACATTAGGAGAGAAGATCTCCTGCTTGAGACCTTTAGGAGAGATGATCTCCTGCTTCTGTACATTAGGAGAGAGGATCTCCTGCTTGTGACCTTTAGGAGAGAGGATCTCCTGCTTCTGTACATTAGGAGAGAGGATCTCCTGCTTGTGACCTTTAGGAGAGAGGATCTCCTGCTTCTGTACATTAGGAGAGAGGTTCTCCTGCTTGTGACATTTAGGAGAGAGGATCTCCTGCTTCTGTACATTAGGAGAGAGGATCTCCTGCTTCTGTACATTAGGAGAGAGGATCTCCTGCTTCTGTACATTAGGAGAGAGGATCTCCTGCTTGTGAACATTAGGAGAGAGCATCTCCTACTTCTGTACATTAGGAGAGAAGATCTCCTGCTTGTGACCTTTAGGAGAGAGGATCTCCTGCTTCTGTACATTAGGAGAGAGGATCTCCTGCTTCTGTACATTAGGAGAGAGGATCTCCTGCTTCAGTACATTAGGAGAGAGGATCTCTTGCTTAGAGTACATTAGGAGAGAGGATCTACTGCTTGTGAACATTAGGAGTGAGGATCTACTGCTTCTGTACATTAGGAGAGAGGATCTCCTGCTTCTGTACATTAGGAGAGAGGATCTCCTGCTTCTGTACATTAGGAGAGAGGATCTCCTGCTTCCCGATGACTCAGTTTGGGTTCCTTTAGAACTATGTGTTTCATTCCATCTAGTTCTGGAAATATTTGACAGAAATTGCTGCAATTCACACTTTTTGTTTTGCTAAACTGCTGTAAGAGATCTCACTATAAGCGGAGCAGCTGAATCTACTGAATCCATTATAATCTACTGTATAAAAGGTTCTCTGAGTTCCACGTGAGAAGCAAAGACAGTCATAGTACTGGGAAGTACTGCACCACTCTTCAAGACACCATCAAACCCACTGTACCTCTTTAGGGACCTGCAAAACACAAATGTTCAACTTTTAAGACATCATTCAATGCAAATAGTTATTCCGGACACAGTTTATTTGTCATGACAGAAATAACCTAATTATAGATAATACATCCTATTTACAGTCTTCTGTTTCTTAAAGTACTTAGGGGCCTATTCATCAACACTAAAATAAAATTTTTAAGGACATTTTCCTTAAATAATGTTATTTTAGTATTCATGAAGCCACTTAGCACAGGAGATATCACTGATATCTCCTCGCTAAGTCCCCCGGCGTTAATTTCCACACTCCCCATACATTAGTATATTAGTACGTTAGTACATTAGTATGGGAATATGGAAATTATGGTATTCATCAAATTCCGAAAATTATGTATTTTCGGAATTTGATGGAGTTACTATTCGCCACTGTGAGGTGGCGAATAGCAGGACAGACTTACCTGCTTCCAGCTGTGCAGGTCCCCCGGCGTCTACCTCCGGCGCTCTGATGCGTCCTCTGGCTCCGTCTGCAATGCTGACATTGCGTTCTACCAGCAGAACACAATAAAGTTTAGAAAAAACATTTTTATTTTTTTCTTTCTAAGCTGCACTGTGTGCTGCTGGGAGACCACATGACAGACCAGCAGGACAGAGCCGAAGGCGCTGCAGCGGGCAGGTAAGTGCGGGACGGGGGAGGTGTGCGGAGGGGAGAGGGGGGGTCGGGGGGGCGCACACAAACTTACCGCAGCTGTAGGCAGTGCTGCGCATGCGCTGGTTTTACGAATGTAACAGCGCATGCACAGCACGGATTCCAGCTGCGGTAAGTTAGAGCAGGCAGGGAAAACTATGTATTTCCCGAAAAGCTATCATCGCAAAAATGACAGCTTTTCAGAATAGATAGTTATGGGGAGGAGGAATGATGAATTCCTCCGGTAATTAGGTAGAACTCCATGCCAGCTCTAAACCTAATTACCTCCCTCGATATTTTAGGTATGATGAATAGGCCCCTTAATCCTAGACCCCATGGATTTCTATTCTTATCTCGATACAAAAAAGTTTGGCTGGCAGGTCCCGTATATACAATCAATTTCCAACAGAATTTTTGAAAGTATCCAGATATAAAAATAATCTTTAGAAAAGTCAATTTCTCAAACCCCTCCCCCCCTCCTTACCAGAGTAATGAGGGATCCCTTTCCTGGGACCCCTGCCTCTGTGCTGGGTTGATCCCTGATGAAAATCTTGCCTCTAAAAAGGAGGCCCCAATGTCGCAGAGCCTCCTTCTGTGGCTTGGCGCAGTGTAGTGGGGGCAGTACCTTTACACTCTGTCTGGCCCCCGCCACACTCTGTAACACTGGGTCCCCCATTGGAGGTTTGGTAATATCACCTGGGTCAGAAGCAGGAAGTCCCAGGGCAAGATGTACTAAGCTCTAGAGAGTGATAAAGTGGAGAGAAATAAAGTACCAGCCAATCAGCTCCTAACTGCCATCTTACTGGCTGTGACAGTGGACTGTCAGCTGCAATCACAGTCGACTCCATCTGTGGCTTTATTACTGTACTATTTTCAGAGCAGTCTGGAGAGGACAGTGAGGATAGGCATGTGAGCCCAGTGTGGTGTACGTAACGCAATGCTAACCTTGTACAAAGTGTAGCCAATGCTCAACAAATCCTCCCCTAACTTCTTCTGCTTTCTCCGATTCTTCTGCATGAGGCCCACGATCACCGTACAGCAGGGTTCATGTGAGGCTCCGTCGTGGTCATCGTCAGGTTCTTCCAGCTTAATTCGGAACTGGGGGTTGGTCCAAAATGTTCCTGTAGGGAAATATATTTGTGCATAATGCTACGGATTACTGTCCACTGACTTCTTTTTAAATTAAAAGAGGCAGCTGTCATACTATTGATATTTTTAAGGTTACTCCAAGCTATTAGAAAGAGTCTGAAAAAGTTGCGACTATGCCATTCTTCACAATTCACCATACATGGCTATAGTTTAGATAGTTTATGGTAGGTAACAATAAGAATAAGGGGGGTAATGGCTTTATGGATTAATGAGTTCTTATGAGGAATGTGATTAGAAGTTGAATGTACATAAATGTAATTATTTTATGATATTGGGACTAATTAATAATGGGGATCATGAAGGTTATTATTGTATGGGGTTGTCACTATGAAGCTGAAGTAGTTAATGATTTTGAAGGAGGGATGCAGGGGATTATTATTTATAAGGGAATGATATTATAAGGCCTTCAAAAATGCTTTCTGTAGTGTATAGCTGTTACTGGTGCTATCTGTATTGTAGAGTGGGAACTGATGGCATCTGTATTATGTGGCAGTCTTATAAGCATAGAGTGGCTACTTCCTACTGAGAGTCTAGCTTCACCCCTGTAACTAACTGAATACTGGTTTTGCATTAGTAGTTTTAGCAGTATATAAAAAATAAGTACAATATATTCCCATATAGCAAATATACTTAATAAAGGTTTAAAATAGATCTTATTGCTGACTTTGTGATGAGCTTTATGATGTCACTTAGGTAAAGGGGAACAGTGTAACAGATCACACACATACAATTGTTCTATTGTATGCCCATCATTACCTATGTAAGAGACAGATATTACAGCATTATGAAACCATGCATATTGCCACCATCTCCATCCATTGGTTCCTTAGCCATAGTCTCTACCATTGGTACTACAATAACATTAGCTTATAATTGGTTTCTCAATCATGTAGCCCACCTACATTATCACTAGCTCCAGCCACTGAACCTCAGTTATGTAGCTGGTCACATATTCATTAGCTCTGCCCGTTAGTTCCCCACTATATAATTCACTTATGTCCCACTCAATGGTTCCTCAGCCATGTACCCCACTCACATAACATATGGTTTAGCCAATAATGCTTCAGCTTCTAAGCCTCCACTACATTATCATATGTATCACCTATTGGTCTCTCAGTCTATGTAGCCCACCCACATTATCACTAGCTCCACCTACTGGACTTCAGTTATGTTGCTGGCTACACATTCATTAGCTCCACCTATTAATTCCCCAGCTGTATAATTTATGAAGATTATCATATGTCCCACTCATTGGTTCCTCAGCCATAGATCCCATCCACATTATCATATGCTCTAGCCATTAATACTTCAGCTTACCATATGTATCACCTATTGGACTCTCAACTGTGATTATCATTAAATCCACGAATGATGTAGTCATCTACACTATTATAGAGTCACCCATTAGTACATCGGCCATGTTAGAACTTCTAATGTTTTTTATTATACCTTAAATCATGAGGGCATGACTACAGCATAATCACATTTGCCATGGACATCAAACACTGTCTATAGTAGCCATACTATATATTTTGTTACCTGGGTAGTTCAGGCATCCGCCAGCTGTGGACCCACGAACCCAACTGCTATTAAACAATGTGATATTCCACTTATGCTGCTCATTACTTGTCAAGGTGTCAGGACTTAGGTTACAGATCTCTAGCTTGGAATATTGTTTTATAAAGTCTGAATATGCCATCCTAGAAAACATGACATGAATAGAGAGTTATGAAGAGACAAGTTACTTCCCAGAAAACATGACATCATTAGAGAGTAATAAAAAGATACAGAGCATCCTGTAAAACATGTCTTCAATTTGCTATACATAACAAATACTGACACAACACCATAGTAAGTAACTCAGGCCATAGCACCTGCATCATTTGATTTGTAAAGAAACAAAATGCTACATGCAAAGAGCAATAGATCTATAAATATATTTTATTCCTGCAACTGGTACTTTTTTGTTTTTTTACTTTACTTTACTAAAGTGGTGTGTTGGCACCCATGGCGGTCCCTACATTGGAGACATTCCTAAATAGGCTATTAGTAGGCTAAACAGATAATTATCTGTTTTACAAGATGCATGAAGAGAGGGGAGGCAGGAAAATAAACCATTACATTGAAACTTAGACATTTTTACATATATGATCCCGCAGTCTTCATACATGTTTGTCATGGATATTTTGTTCATTATTTATTTTGCTGTATTAACAATTCAAACAAATAAAAGCAATTATTAGCCTAATAATATGGAAAGGAAGGCCAATCTCGACTCATTTTTTTCAAACTCGAGATTTCGGGATTGAAAAAATCTCAATCCTAGGATTGAGTTAATCAATGCCAGCTGCCCACAGCACACAGACAGTGTGGGCGGGCATGCCTGTACAAGGGGACGGGCAGGTGTGCAGCTGCGCTGCCTGACCTTTATGATGTCACACACAGCCTCACAGCCATACTAGGGGCAGCATCTGAGCCAATAGAACTAGGTGTCAGCGCTGCCCCCAGGCTGAAGACAAGGCATGCATTTTATTCACAAAAATCCTGGGATTGGAGCCACCAATCCCGGGATTGAAATCCTGCCCTTTTTTTTGCCCCAAATCCTGGAATCCCACTGATCCTGATCCGTGGTATTGGCTTCCTTAAATGCAGAGTACTAAAACACAAGAAAGTGTGACTTTGTGAGCTAAAAATGAGTATACGTGGCCAAATATACTGGGCCACTGGGCCCCATTAACACTTCTAAATCTTATAACCGCTGACTTGAAACAAGGAATAGGATTCGTCATATTGTATGTATCATTGGTTATATTACACCACTCTGCTAAATACTTTGTACTAAAGATCATTCCAGCAAAGTACTTAAGTCCAAAATCCACTGCCGATGTGTCTTTGGAACATTTTATTTAGATATATGGAAGTCCTCAGAAGGTGCCCAGAGCTAATGGCGCAGCATTAGAGAGTCTTTTTCTTTTTAGAAAACTGTGTAAACTCTGCAATTGTTTCATTCAGAATAAACCTTTAATAATTGCTCCTGATTCATATAGAATTGATTCAATAAACCCCAATGAATTCTACAGATGTGTCCTCATACACTATTGCCACACGGAACCTGGTGTGCCTAGAAGGGCTTTCCTGGTACACCAGGTTCCGTGCAACTTGTGACGAGTGTCTTTTCTGCTTCTTTTTCACTCGAATTTGCGCCTAGTCATATTGTGATGCAACAAAACCGCTTCACTGCACCGACTGCACTTAGTGAGTTGATATGTAACTTGTATATCTGTGTGCAACTAGTCTGAATCTGTATACAAAGTGCTATAATGCAGCGACTGTGGGTTTTTTCACTCCAAGTTCCGTTGTACAGATTCAGATTCAGTCGCACACAGATATACAAGTGTAACATTAATCACATTAATTATCAAATCTGTCACATCAAGTTGCTACTAAGATGTAAATTTGACTGAAACAGATGCAAAAAAGAAGCTACACCACTTGGTGCAGGTTATTCACTACTGTCCCACTGTGCTGTACTAAATATTTTAATTAATTTATGTCCTCACCAAAATTCCCCATCATCTGACTGTTTGTCCAGAGCTTCCTTTACCTTGGGATCGATGTAATTCCATTCTGGGGCCCTAGAAATAAAGAAATACATGAAGTGGGATACAGAACATCCTTATATTTGTCTCATGAAGGTTTCTATATTTGCATTTCTTGCTGCACACATTGGAGCTGAATTGAAAGCAAGTCTGTTTGCAGAGTGTAACTTTCACACTTTGACCCTGCGCATTCTCTGGAACGAGGCATAAAGACGTACAGGAGATGCAGAGTGCTGCAATTGCATCTCGTCCCAGGACTTACGAGGGGTAACGGGGCTGTAACAGGATGTTCTTATTTAGTCAAAGTTCAATGAGGGTGTGCTGACGGAGGACTACGCAAATGCTGGGCGCAAGCCTAAGTATGTCTGCTTTCATACATTCGTCTTGCCCCAAGTACAGTTGAATTGCGCAACACTGATGGCCACTAGTAGCAGATTGAGCGTCGGGATAGTGGGCACGTGCACAGCAAGATGCGTATGGGCAAATACACACATTTGGTCCCGTGCGTACAATGTTGGAGCACATCTGGACAATTTGCTTCAACACTGTATCGGAACCCCTTATGTTGCTCGTGTAGATACTGACACACTGCACTGAGATATCTTCCACGGCTCTCAGGGCCTGCCACATGCCCTGGGAGCCGTGGCAGGCCCAGCAGAGGGGGGTACCGCCGGCCAGGGCATCGTACCCGCACTGCCCATCCCCCAGCTACCATTGCGCCTGAGTCGAAGACTTGTCTAATCATATAATGAGCAGAGTAGCAGAAGCGCGCCACCCCTCCCAGAGTGACGAGAAATGGGTGGCGTGTCATGTTGGCATGCCCCATTTTCAGTGGCCACACCCCTTTGGTTTGTGACCACGCCCATTTTCTGTTGTGCGCCTGTGACGGGCAAATATATTTTGCTATTTGTTTGTGTGTGTGTGTGGGGGGAAGGGGCGTTCTTCAACTTGCCCTGGGCTCCAAAGACCCTAGTTACGCCACTGCCAGTGAGTATGGTAGGAAGGTGATGACACTAAGTACGCCATTACAACCCCTGCACTTGTCCCTTGGACATTCCCCTCAGGGATCTCCTGCTAAAGTTAGGCAGGAATGGGGTAAGTCTGTGCTTGAGAAATTTACACTGCCCTCTACAGAATATTCCAGAGAACTACAGCTACAGCTATGCTACGATTCTATGCTCCTAGGAGGAATGCACAAGTAAATGTAATAATCACTCATCACTCCAGGCTCCAGTCCATTCCACTTCTCCCCAGGGATTCCTCACTCTGACCAGCTGCTCTTTCCGACCCCGGTAGGCCACCTAGAGACAAAGGAAATAAACTCAGACAATCATGAGATGAAACTTGATTTGTAAACATTACTGACACGTGGGAATCACTAAGATGACATATAAAAAATTAAAGCGATCTCCTAAACCACGCTGGCCGCACAACACTGGACGGTCCGGCCACTTGAAGTGATCCCTGTTAAACTTGGCCGCACATATAGCGAGCAGCGGTAACTGTCCAGGTCACACTACTCGGCGGGTGTCTAACCTCGGTAAGTGGGAAAATAATAGTCATCATTTATGACTACAGAAACACATGAGGCTCATCACTAATCCCTCTTTGTTAGAGTTGTAGGTCTTGTTGTGTCTAAGTGCACCAACATCTCCTCCATATTAAAGGGCAGAATGTTGGTGTCTGCAGTACATTCTCTGTAGATGGGGGAGTTGGGTGCAGGGTGGGCAATCACTGAAAGTACCAAATATTACCAGAACTAATAGGTTTGCAGAGCAGTAGAATATGTCATTGTAATGCATTTTTTGGGGGCCTTCCTTGTTGTGTTTCTACTACACAAAAGGACTGTGCACCAGATCTGAGCTGGCAGGACTCATGTTTCAACCTGTACTTTCATTGCTACGCATCTTGCTAGGGGTATAACTAGCAGCATTGGGCCAAAAATGTTTTTTGATGGGCGGGAGTAGTGCTACTCTCGGGTATCCCCGGCATCCAGCTGGGGTCCTGTGTCGCTGACACAGTGACCAGTGTGGCGGGCGGCCCGCTGTGGCAGAGACCCGCCGGCGGGTGTCCCCACCGTCCGGCTGGGGTTCTCTGTACACAGCCGGCCAGCGCTGGGGGTGGTGAGCAGCAGCGCTGAGCATCCTATAGGACGCTCTGCGCTGCCAACTCAATGTAAAAGCTGCTTGGTGCTGCTCGGGAGTAGTAAATTCCAGGGTAACACCATTCAGACAGAAGCAGGATTATTTCCCAGGAGTTAAATCCCGGGAAAAACCCTGGTCGATGGAAGGGACGGCTACCCGAGAACGTGTTCCCGGGTAGGTACCTTTCAGACAGACACGGCTACCCGGGAATTTGGCTGAGGCAGGCCAAATTCCCGGGAATCTCGAGATGTGTGAACGGGGTATTAGTTACATAGTTTAGTATAGACCCAGGCTGCCTAAAGGGCCCACACCCGGCATACCCCTTGTGCACGCCTATGATGAGGGAATTTATGAAGTGTACCCCTTACACCTGGGGTTTGCACCAGAGCACTTCAATGGTCACCCCCAGTGCATTTGGGAGCAGCCTCTGTAAAACTGAGAATGCATTTCCATGTGCAGAAAGGTGGAGGCGGCTTTAGGAGGTGCACTATAGAAAATGTCACATTAAAGTACAATCTCCTACCCTTTTAGAACCACAGCCTACAATGAAAAAAAAAATCGTACTTTTTTTATCTCTCAAACTACAGATTAAGCTTTTAGTTTTATTTCTAAATAAATCCTGAGAATGAGGGGACATTGAAAGGCGCCTCGAAAATGAACTCTGCGGAAGATATGTACTTTTAAGGGGGGAGGGCGAGTTGTCGCTGATAGGAATATTATATTACATGTTTCTCAGGGGCTTACAGTATTTAATCACAATCCACATTTGTATTGCGGATGTGATCAATTTTTTTTGCATAACTTCGCAAAGTGAAAATGGATATTTTCACGTGAATTTACCATGGGTCTCTTGCCAGGTGATGGGCTCCTATAAGAGCCTGGCCTGGCGAAGAGCTGGAAGCAGTGTGATAGCGTGTTGCTATGGAATCGGTATGAAAGCCGACGGTTCGATTCCCGGCAGCGCCTGGACGACAAAAGCAGAGTTCCCGGCAGCGGAAGCCCGACAGCGCTGGAAATCCTGATTGTCGCTAAGGTAAGTATAAACTATCCTAACCCCCTAACCCTCCTTAGGGGTTCCTAACCCTAACCTCCCCCCCAAGTGCCTAACCCTAATCCCCCCTCTAAGTGCCTAACCTTAACCCCCCCTTCCTCGCTGCCTAACCCTAAGTCCCCTGGGGGGGTGCCTAACCCTAAGTCCCCCCCCGGGTGTGCCTAACACTAATCCTCCCCCTAGCCTAACCCTAACCCTCCCGGGGAGGTGCCTAACCCTAAGTCCCCCCCGGGTGCCCTAAACCTAACCTTCCCCCCCACGGCTGTCCGCTCGCAGCGCCCGGCATCCCTTCGATCGGGATGCTGGGTGCCTGTCTCCCGGCGTCGGGAGAATGTCAGGCATCTACATCTAGACACCCGGCATTTCATCCCTCGCCGGGATATACAGTCTGGAAGCCGGTTGCCGGTATTAAGGCAGCCGGCTTCCCGATTGTATACCGTTGCTATCACACTGCTTCCTGGTTTGGGTTCCCGGCAGCCAATGCGTATATGCGGGCGTCAGTCACAGCATACGTCACTGGGGGGCAACAGGCAGGGAGTCATGGGTTCCCTCTCTCTGATAAAAATATGCAAAATAATAACCCATAGGAAACTATAGGATAACGCCACCTGGAGATGGTGTTATCCAATCCTTCACCTGCACCGCAGCCCCCAGAGAAACAACTGGGGGCTGCATTTGCAGATGAAAATGGAGGGGACCGTGGTTGATATTGGAAATATCTGCTGCAATCCCTCCATAGTACATATGGGGGATCCTTATTATTTATGGGTACCTCCGAAAAAGCAACAAGTTTCAGGGAATATCCCACAAATATTTAATGATAAATAGGTTACTTAGTAAAACTCTGGTGATATGTGTTTATTAGTAAATAATTAAGTGAATAAAAAATAAATATCTTGTGAAATATATTGTAAGTTAAACAATCTGTAACCTTGCTGTGTATACATAAGAGTTTATTGTGAGTGATCAGATAGGTAATTTAAAGTTGTCCATTTGTTTCTCTGCCTGTTGTGCTATTGTCACTCTCCTGCAGACATAAGTACATTTAGCTCATGTTGAATAATCAAATATCAAGATAAATGAAGTACTTCTTAATTCATTTGGCGTAGTCGGCAGGATGTCATCTAATGTAATATGAGACACGGACATTGGCCCTCATTCAGAGCCGCTCGTTACCGGCAGTACACTCGTTCCGAGTGATGTCCCACATCTGCGCATGCGTACGGTTTTTAGTACGCATGCACGAACCAGTCAGTGCGGCCGAAAATCGTTTGTTCGCTATATAGCGAGTGCCTGCTATTTTGAGTGACAGAATGAGGCGTATGTGGGTGGTAACAGGGGAAGGTGCTTGAAAACAGGGAGCGGAGATCAGAACGCAGGCGTGCTTAAAGGTCAAAACGGGCGTTTTATGGGCGTGCATAATTAATACAGCAGCGTCATTGACCACGTCACTTGGTTGTTTTATAGCCAGAACTGCTCGCAATATAGTGGTAGCAAAAACCAACCACAAGAATAGCGAGCAGTTCATACGCTGTTCGATGTACTCGATTAATCTAATAAATAGCGGACATGACGTATTATGCGAGCGGCCAGGGGGCGTTTTTATCAAATAAACGAGCGTATGTTTTGCTCGCTCGTTCAGACATGGAGGCGTCAACAGACCGCAAGGAGCGTACGGTTCATTTGAATAGCCACCCCCTTGTACTGAACGAGCGAGCGCTAATTGCGAGTGGCTCTGAATCAGGCCCATTGTTTTAAGAATGGTATTTTTGTATTGTGTATTGTTACTGTATGTGATTAGAACAACAATTGACAATGTTTGTGAAAATATTTTAAGTGGGGGATGAAAAAGGCCATAGATGGTCAGATGTGTGATATCCCTGAGGAGATTCAAGATGGCCTCTGGGTTTTTAGGGCCCAGGAATGGCGTAAATATGAACAATTCTATAAAGAGCAATAATGCCCATCTGCAATTGGTTCATTTACAATTAAGTAGATGGTGTGGAGCAAAAAAAAGTCACATCCTCGGTGGGATGGATTTGGCGGCAGGCGCTTCGAGGTGAGACATATAGAAAAGAGAAACCGGAATCAGAGCGGTGGACGGCTCGAGATGAGATTCTTATCTTCGTGCTAATGCACAAATTTAAAATCAGTTAGAAGATAATACCCCTTTTACACCGACTGAAATATCCAGGGTTGATGAACGTGAACGCGCCCTGAACGTGAACGCGCATAACCCCAGGATTTTAGTCGGTGTAAACGGATCAACCCGGTTCCAGTGACCCGGGGATCCGACCCTGCTTCTTGTTCCCGCGTCACCCTGCAATGTAAATGGCACGGCCCGGCTCACGATGACCCGGGTCGCACCGCATGCCGCCTGACTGGCTGGCTTCAGTGGCGCTTATAGATGACATCATCTCCAAGTGGCCACTGCAAGCAGCGCCTCCCCGAGTGGCACGAAGCAGCACACCCCACCTGCTCTACCTGCCTCCGGACCGCTGCAGGATAAGGTAAGTAGGTCGCGGAGGGGGGGGGAGGGGAAAAAGCGCTGGTCACCTTCGCCGGACAGCTGGGTCAGTGCTGACCCGGGTCAGGTGTGAATGGTGCCAACTCGGGGGTTGGCACCGCAGTGTAAAAGGGGGTTGTCCCGGGTCTGATCCGGGTTGGAAACGTGTTCCAAATCCCGGGTCAGACACGGGGACTTTGGTGTAAAAGGGGTATAAGTGTGCACTTTATGCCGTGATGGTGCTGTTAAAAAGTCATGAAAGGAAAAGTGTACCTAATTCACTAGTGAAAGCTTCGGTGACCAGTGGAATACAGTAGAAAATTAGGGTCTTCTTCGGGTTCCGCTGAGGAAGAAACTAGCCTATTACCCATAAGGAAAACTGCACTAAGGTAAAACTTAGATGGCGTTTTGTTAGTAGCACAGGTGGTTAAAGCACTCAGGCAGGGAGGGAGGTTGAGGTTAAGCGTAAACTGTATGTAGATGAGAAAGACCTTCGTTTCACTTTCCCCACAACAAAAACATTAGCAGGCTGTTAGTAAGCACGCCGCCGCACGGACAGCCAGCAATGCAGAAAGGTCACATTGTCTGGCACTGAGCGGGCATAATGCAGTATTAGATGCAAATGATAGGTGCAAATGTCAATTTCCTGTTACCCCACCAAGGAAGTGGTACTAAGTAATGCTGGGCACTAAGTAATGCCGAGGAAGAGGTTACGCCTTCTGCGCTTCCTATGACCGGGCCCGCGTCACACGCGTCACACAGGAGGTACCAGTACCTGATGCATGAGAAATATGCAGGTCTCCATCTAATGTCCATGTAAGGACTGGGGATGGTATCTAGCCAGAATGTCGACATGTAACATGGTCATAGTATCGACATGTTCATTATGTCGACAGTCAAAATGTACATATAGCGTTTTAGTGCTAAATTTAGGGTTAGTGTTAGGTTTAGGCTAAATTAGTGAAAAATTATATTTCAACATATTTGACTGTTGACATGCAGAATGTCGACATTTATGTAGGTCAAAAAGTTACATGTCAACATAACGTCCATGTTGACATTCTGGCTGTCGTCGTTCAGAACATGTCGACATTCTGGTGCCGACATTCTGAGTGTCGAAATATCATAACCCACCCCAGGGGATTCTATCATTTCTCCTTGTTGGTACGGACAGACGTGCCCTCAGCACGTGACTACTTTATTAGACAAAGGAACGCAGACAGAAGGGTCTAGGGAACATTATACCGTTGGTTGCGTGTTACCGTCACAGACGACAATGGGAACGGAGCACACAGGCACTGCAGACATGCTCCTTGGCGATTTACCTGATTACAGAGAACACATGATAAACACAGATCAAGAAACTTTCTTCTGCCATGTGAAAACGTTCCTTGCTCCTGTAGAAACAGCCTTTTGTGAGTGGTCACTTACTGTATAACCCTCAGCCACCTCAGACAGCTAAGCTGATGGAGCCCACAACCACAGTGCAATCAGTTGTTGGGCAATTTGCATGCCATGCATCCCACCTCTCCCCGCATGCATGCCAGCTGACAACTCTATTGCTAAGGCAATGCCCGACTGCACATGCCATATTGGCAGACTTTATAGAAACGCAAGTGATATTTACCAGAAAAGGGGGACACGTGGAAGGACAAGACACCCATATAATATCACAGCCTCTCGCAGGACTTGTCAATGTTTCCAGAGTTATCAGTACAACTTACACCCAGGGCTGGTGCTACCATTAGGCAGCTTCATGCGGCTGCCTATGGGCGCCGGCCACTGGAGGGCGCCGCTGAGTTCACAAAAAAAACGATGTCTCTTTCAGTCCCAGACAAGGCACAGTATAATTTTGGGGCTCTGCTGTGTGGCATACTATAAATCAGCGTCACTAATGTATGGCATGGTATGAATTGGAGAGAGCAGGGGCGGTGGGTGAAATGTTGCCTAGTGCGCCCAGACTCCTTGCACCGGCCCTGCTTACAGCTGAATGCCCCCTGAGCTAAGATACACTGTGGGAGGAATCAGCCGCTGATGAGAGAGAACAGAGCTGGGATGAAGGACAGGTGTGCTCAGTGATAACTTCACAGACTGTAATAAAGCCAACAGGCGATGGACGTACCAGCTAGTACTGTATGCTGAATTTCTGCCTCATGTCATTGGACTGAGTGCTGGCCCTACAGTGGTGTACTTTGGCAGCTGGGCTTTGTTTAAAGGAGCCAGTTAGTGGGAGAAGATCTGGGCCACTGTCCACGGCCCGGAAGATCCATGTGAGACATGTAAACGCACATACATGTAATCTACATCATGAGCAAGCTGATGAATTGCTCACAGAAGAAGCACTGACAGTGCTAGGATGCTGGTCTGCCACA